>JAMQGT020001705.1:0-28930 GCA_024447675.2 Pterophyllum scalare | reverse complement strand
TACATATATGTATATATGCATATGTACAATATATTTACATATACAGCAGATACAAAAAAAACCAACATTAATAACAACATAAAATGTCCAGCAAAATATTATGTAGACAAATCTGTTCGAAAAAGGAGCAGGAAGAAGCAATAGCTTATCTCAGTCCTGTCCCTATGTCATTATACAAGTTCTTAATTAAACTAGTTATATTATAACCCAAACATGCATATGTATATGTATGCAAAGACATATGCATGTACGGCTACACATACCTACACATATCAAAGTACCAGTAGATGCAATTTACTCAATCCTCTATAGATCAGAGATTCAGCAGGTCTATATTAAAATCCCCACAAATTAGATTGTTCTTTTGTATTGCTTTTTTAGAACAGATCCTCCATTATATTACTAAACGATCCAATGTTTGATCCTGGTGTTCTGTACACAAAACTAACAACTATATTTTTCATTTTTTCCATGTATATTTCAATAGTAAGGCACTCCAATATGTCATCTATGGATAATGTCATACTATACACAACCCTATACCGGAGGCTCACCACCCCCTTTTTTGGACTTTCTATTCATACACTTTAATTCATATCCATCCAACTCAGTATTCATCATCTTATCAGCTGTAAACCATGTTTCAAAGATTGCAACAATATTAAATGGTTTTCTAAACTGCACCAAATATTCTTTTATGTCCTGGAAATTTGAATATAGACTTCTGCTATTAAAATGGATACGTGAAAGTCCATGAACATTTTTAATTGTGTCATTTAACTGTTGCTCATTAAAATAAAATTATCTAACATGTGTATTTTGTTAGATCTGATGCAAAACTGTCAAAAAGGAAAAAAAAAATTAAACAAAAGAAAATAATCCTTATTGCAATAATACTTTTGACATTAACCATGATATTAGTCGTGTACACAGGATGAAATGAGGTCATGCAGCAGGACAATGACCCAAAGCACACTAGCAAATCTACAACAGAGGGAATGAAATAAAAAACCAAGATGATGTAATGGCCAAGGCAAAGTCCAGACCTCAACCTGCCGTGCCGTGGAAGGTCCTTAAGAGTGCTGTCCATAAATGAATTATCACAAACATCAGTGAACTGAAGCAATGTTGAAAAGAAGAGCGGGCCAAAATTCCTCCACAATAACGTGAAAGTCATACAGAAAATGAAGACTTCAATTTAATGCCGCTAACGGTGGTTCTAACTGTGTTACTAACATTAGCATTACGAGGAAGCCAGACCCAGTTACAGCCCACCCCATTGGCTTCAAAGAAGAAACATCCTCACGCCAATCAATGTGTCGTGCATATTGTTACCAAATGGAATAATCACAATTGTTGTGGCCTGCATTGCCACATTGTGCAGTTTCCTGTCTGGAGAGGTGAACAGCAGCCTGCTGTGGATCAGCACAGAATCAGATATATCTGAGGTTGCATCTCTTGTTATTATGTTCTTTGTTGTATGAAGTTTTAAAAAAAAAAGTTACTCAAGGACCGATGGAAAATAACAGACAATAGTGGAGGAAAAACTGGGGCCTGGAGACAACACGGCAAACTGAATGACAAACGAGAGCGGGAGAATGAAAGGGCACTATTGGGCATTTAAAAAAAAAAAAAAAAAATCCCCAAAAAACAGCATGATCAGAAGAAAATGTTCTCTGAATAATCATTGAGGAACCTGTAACAGATTGAACATAGACCAGTGTTGCTTTTTCAATCAACAACAGAGTCTCTTAAAAAGGCAAATGAAGGAGCTGCATTTGGTCTATTTTCAAAAAAAAAAAAGAAAAAACAGAAAAGAGATTAATGACGGCAAATTTAACTCTTCCAATCCTCTCTGTTCAGTTGATAGCTGTTGCTGCTTTATACCGTGACTGCAACAGGCAAATCCTAACAGTGATGTAGATAATTAGCCTAAGCGTTTCTGTTTAACTCTATTAAACAGGGCAAGACTGCCAAGCTGACTCACATGGCTGGGATGTGATACTGGTGCCCTAATGGGAAACATGCTGCTGCCACACAGTCTTTAATTACAAAGTCCTCTGACAGGCCTTCTCTTGACCTGGCTAATTCTCGACAGCAGGCACACACATGCATACTGAATGGGGGGGCTACACACTGGTAAAATACTTGACTGACATACAAAATCAATGTAATTAGACTACATGATAGAGGTTCTGTGGCAAGACAATCTGTATTAATGACGGAAAAATCTATCAAGCTCTCTCTGTACCTTTCAGTCCTCAATCATGTGCTCGTTCTCTCCCTTCTTTCAAGTCTAATTTATGTTTCAAAGGAGACCATTAGCACAGAGCCACACAGAGACTGGCACTGTCACAGAGGTTGCAGATAAGCAGAGCCGTGCACAGCCTCGGGATGGGGATACACAGCAGGTGCTGCAGACGACGCGCAGACCCGAGCGGCTGGCAGAGTTAGAGAATGTGACCTGATAACGATACTGCAATGTCCCACATAAATAAAGACGCCAACTCTGGCATGAGATTCCTGGTGTACGTGCCGGTGTAACGCTGCATGGATAAAAGGTCTCTAAACAAGGAGACATTTTAAAAAAACTATTAAACTTATTACAGATTCAGAAGAATAGATTCCTCAAGTGATTGCCGCTAAACACCAAATACCAGAGGTGTCTCGCTCTAAAACATCCTTTTAAAAGGTGTAGAGGTTTTTTTTCATGGCAATATTTACACATTTCACATGAAGAGGGGAAGGGAGAAGATTTTTCTCACCAATGATGGGTTCTTTGACTTCTTTAATTGGCTTAACAAATCAAATAACATTTAAGTGAGACATACACAGAATAATGTCCATATTAAGTATACTGAATCAACTTGGATGACGCTGCAGTTCAACAGGTTTTAAAATCAATTCCCAGCAGAAAAACGGAATACAATATCCACTATTGATTAACCAAGTAAACAAACAAATAATCATCAGAGAGATTAAGGTGATATTTTTATTATACAGTACAATACAAGGGTGTTGAGGGACCCTTCATTTCTTTAAATTTTGCTTCCAGGGAGCCAGACTCGCTTACCGTTTTTTAAAGTGCTCCTGAACAATTGTTCTCCAGGTTTCCTGAAGTTCTTTCAAAGTTTTTCCTTGGCCACTGGATACTTTTCCCACTTATTTTTAGTCCAGTTTCTCCCTTGTTTATGTACCTGACCTTTTTCAGAGGAATGCGTTTTATTTAAGGCCGTGAACTATGATTTAGTCAAGCATAAAAAGGCACCCAACTCATAGGGTGAAGCAGTGTTGTGTTTACACATAAAATAACTTAAGAACCAATTTTAAACGGTATCTTTAGGAACTTTGTTACTGGCAGCATGCATCAAAAAAACAATTTGTTCCCTTTTCTTTAGCTGACTTTAGCTGAAAATGTTAAAGATAAAACAGTCTGACAGATATAAAATAGTATTTTTTGCACAGGGTGATTCCTAAAGAGCTATTAGCTGAACACATGGCATATCTGGGCATGGTTTGCAGTGTGTCCTTAAAAAGAAAATGGACAAGTGAAGGACAAAATAAGAATTGGCAGACATAAAATAAATAAATAATTAAATAAATTACTATCTACAGGAGATACAGTATCTGAAAGTCATGTACTTAGAGAATGGGGGGTAAAGACCTGACACAGGACCTGCCCCTTTCATTTACTGTTTGCCGAAGCGTCATCAAGAATGGTCTCAGTAGGAGGGTGGCTCTCATGGTGCCATTCTTAAGGAAGGGAAACCGAGAGAAAAGGCAGAAGTATGCCAAATTATGGAATGATGAATCCAAAATTGAAATTTATGGTTCAAACTGTCATCAATATATACAGAGAGAGGTACAACAGTGAGTGTCTGTGGCCACTGGAGGCTCTGTCATGGATTAGGGCTGCAAATCAGCCAGTGGTATTTGTGATCCTTTCAAACTTTGAACATGAAATTTTAAACACAGAAAAGTACAGTCAGATTTTAAATACCATGTGGAAAGCGTCTGATTGGCAATGGCTTCATTTTTCAGATATGAATGGGCCTCCCCTGAGACCAGACCTCAACATTAATGAAGCAGTGTGGGATCATCTTGACAGAGAATAAAACAAAAGGCAGCCAAGATCCAAAGAACAGCTTTGAATGTCCTTCACGAAGCCCAGAGAACTATTCCTGAAGACTACTTAAAGAAATGATAAGAAAGCTTGCCTGAGAAAGTTCAGGCTGTGTTGAAGAATGGCAGTAGTCATGCCAAACACTGACTTTCAAGCTTATTAGAGTTTCACAAACTCTTTTTCCATTACTAACTCGCTGCACCTAATTCTAATTTTCCTAGAAAATTTTAAAGAAATTAGTGGGTGGTTCAAAACTTTTGCAGTTGTATCTATGGTGGATAGCATAGCCTTGAGCAGCTAACTGGTTTTTGTTCTTCTGGTCAGCTCAGATTTGACGGTTCTAGTCTGTGTGTACCATTATGAAGACTGAAGGACCAGCAAGTGGATACAGACAGAATAACACATCACTAAGAGAGCAAAGCTGTGGGTTCTGAGAAGCTTGAAAGCCAATATTTGGTTTAATTTCTTTAAGCAGTCTTCAGGTATAGTTCTCCAGGCTTCTTGAAGGACATTCAAAGCTCTTCTTTCGATGTTTTAGCTGCTTTTTGTTCCATTCTCTGTCAAGATGATCCCACACTGCTTCGATAATGTTGAGGTCTGGGCTCTGGGGAGGTCAATTCATGGCTGATAGTGTCCATTGTGTGTTTTTCTACCCAGGTATGGTTTTACTGGATTGACAGTGTGTTTGGCATCACTATCATGCTGAAACACAAAGCTGTTGCCAATCAGACACTTCCCAGATGGTATTACACGGTGGATCAAAATCTGGATTCATAATTCCATCAGTTCTGACAAGAGCCCCAATACCACTGACTGAAATGCAGACCCTAAACCATGACAGAGCATCCACCCTATTCATAGGCGTTATTTTTTTCCTACTTCCTAAGGACATGACTTTCAGATGTTGTTCATCTGCTTATGATAGTTTTTTTGGCCTGCCACTTCTTATTTTGTCCTCCACTTGTCCAGGTAATAACACAACGAACACCATGCAGCAATATGTCAAGTTTGCAGCTAACAGCTCTTTTGGAAACCCCCTTGTTAGTGCTAAATTTTTAAACATTTAACTAAAGAAACTGAAACAAATTATTACTTAGCAGCCTATTGCAAAAGCATATAAAGTGCCTTAAGAATTTAAAATGGGTTCTTTCCGATGTTGTCTACTATGTGTAGACATAACACTGGTCCATCCCTTGAGTTAGGTGCCTTTTTTATGCTTGAATAAATCATAGTTCAGTGTTAAGGGGCTTAACTTAAAAAAAAAAAAAAATCAGGCACAAGAATCGGAATGAAAATGAGTAAAAAAAAGTAGCCAATGTCCAAGAAAAACTTCAGAAAGCCTGGAAAACTATTATTCAAAACTGCTAAAAAAATACCCCAAAAAAACAAAGTCTGTCACCTTGGAAGTACACTATAAACAAACCACAGGTAGCTCAAGACTTTTGCACAGAACTGTATTTTTGGTCCTTCTCACCTAGCACAAAACACCAAAGATAGCAAACAGGAAGTACACTGAACCAGTTATTTAGGTGGGGAGATATGCAAAATAGCCCAAAAACGTATATGGAAAAATGTTAAAAACAAAAGCAACACCTCTGTCTAAATTTCTAGGATTAACAAGCTTAATTCTTATCAGAACAAGCCGTCCTCTGTGCTGAACAAATAACATTGGTCTCTATGTGCAGCCAGCGGAGAGAAAGGAGCACAGGAAGCATCTACAAAATGAAAAAAGCAAAAGAAGCACCAGCATATTTATATAAAAATATCAGTATTTGGCAAGAATGTATAAGTATTACAAAGTAAAACAATAGAATATGCTCCCTTATTGACATTTTATCCCATTCATAATACAGAATTACACACAGATTGCTTAGCTACGTATAAGGCAAATCCCATAAGTGCTTTCCTATTGATAATTTGGCAGGAATTCCACTTCTATCCTCCATATTATTCACAGACTGACAAGGCATTTACACCTGGGAGTATTAATATGAACATAATCTACCAAATATAACAGGCTTCTTGACTGATCTTTTAATGCCAGTTAACACGATGCTTTGGAGTGACTTGATAACTTTAAACCTGACACTTAATCACATTCACTCAGTTGTTAAATTGTTCCTGTCAGCAGGTCAAAGAAGATTAAATGCGTATCTCGGTGGGTAAGGAAACCACGCTGTTCCAAGTCAAATTACAGGAAATGGGATGAAAAGGCTTGTTACTTTTCCATTGCTTTGTTCAATATGAATATAAATGAGGCAGGAGTGAACTCATTTCCCAGCTCTCATATCAGAAGGATATGGGTAACACCTGTTTTATTAGAAAACCCACAAAGAGGAAAACCTCTGGGATTTTCAGATGCATTTGAAGACTTTTGCCTTCCTTCCAGGGTCTCTCTCACACTGCACTGCCCACCTAACTCACAAATTCCTCTCAGGCAGCAGCAGAAAAACGTTTGTGCCTCGAACAAATCAGTGCAGAAGTGCTGCAGTAGGAGGCTGAGTGTATGACACTGGTATTCTGTGGAGAGAGAGTGAGCTGTTATCTCAACGATTGCACGGGTAAAGCTTCTCAGAGGGCTGGAAATGGATCACAGGACCAATTCCATTGAATTTCTGACAGCCATTTATGGAGACAAAACTTGTGTTTAGATACTGTTTGACATGCCTAAAACTTTTTTAACATTACTTTAAATAAACATTTTTTTTTTTAAATAAAAAGCCAATTTTTCACTTAGAAAAAAATCTAGTGTGTGTGTGTGGCGGGGGGGTACCCCTTCCTACTGCTCCCCGCTGGCCGCTGTCTCCCGAAGGATGTGGGCACTTGACTCGTTCCTGTGCGCATACCCAGATGTTCTGGCGTGGTTGCTGGCCTGCTCACTTGGGGGTTGTGGTCCGGGGTGGTTTAAGCCTCTTTATCACAGGGTCAGGGCTCTGCCAAGTGGTTCTCGTCCCCGGCTTGTGCCGGGATGGTCGGCCCCTGGCGAGGTCGGCTGCCCATTCCCTCTAGTTCTCTGGGGCTCTTGCCCTTTTGCCTTTGGGGATCCTTCTGTAGCCCCCATCTTCCTTCTGCTGGGGTGGGCATGCAGTCGTCATAGAGATGTGTGGCCTTGGGTCTTGAGTACTCTTGGTGGACTTTGGACATCCCGGGTCTACTGGGTCTTTTTCTATTTGCCTCTGGCCTCTTTGGGGGTACTGCTGCGGTTCCTCACCCTCATTATCAAGTACGTTTTGTGACAAAAACACATACACAGGCACACAAACAACACAGCAAGACTGCATATTTGTGGATCAATTTTTGTTTTTTTCACTTTCATGCATTTTTGTATTTTTGCACATATTTTGTAACAAATGTAGCAAGTGATGACCCTTGACCCGTGATTTGTCCTTTTTTTCCTTTTCTCTTTCTGCCCCCACTTTCTTTTTCTCTGTATTGCTGCTGCTTTCAATCTGCCCCCCCCTGCGTGTCAGCTCTAGCATTGTTGAATTACATGGATACTAATGTGAATAAGAAAAGAAAAGAAAAGAAAAGAAAAAGGCTAACAATAGAAGCCTATCCAGAATTTATAGAGCCCCTCTCGGCAAAGCAAACGAGTTTGGCACAGCAGCGCACTCAGACCATGATTCTGCTTGCTAAAGCTGCTCGGCTGGGCAGATTTAATAAATAAACTTAACATGTCTAGGAGCATAAATGAAAAACATAATGAAGGAACATTTCAAGCAAGCACAATGGCATTATTATTTCTGAAGTTACTTGAATTACAGCCATTCATTTTTCACATTTGTACAATTATGGAACGCTAATAAACTATACCACAAAAATCTGAAATGAAAACAAATCAGGCCAGTCTTTGATTTGAAAGAAAGTTTCTGCAATTTTTGTCTGTCCCTCAACATAATGTTCCTCTAGTTGCATTGTGACCATGCAAGGTCAGCTGTCTCTCAGAGGCCAGGGTTTCAGAGAGATTGTTATGTTTGCATCCTTTGGCAAACAAGAGAACATTTGGTGTGCTTTGTTTGCGGCTCATACATTTTGGATAGGGACGCAAGCTGAATGTTGGCATCTTCCTTTAATCAGAGTTTATACGCATATGTAAATTTATGCAACCATTCATTCTCTGAAACATCTGCCCATAAAATAAACATTTAAACAACACACAGCAGTAAGACATTTAGGGATTAAATTGTGCCCTGAGGACTCCAGTGTGTAGCCCGAACTGACATCAATTACTGAGAAATAACAATGACTGGAAAGCAAACAGGTAAATAAGATAGGCTCAGCAGTTTAAGAGAGAACTACAGAAGATCTTGCAATGGGGTCACACTGACAGCAACACTCTGCAAAATGCACAGAAAGACAAATACTAAAGTTGAACACAAAAACTGGTTGAGATTTCCATATTTCTACATAAATATGATTTTCACACAACAGAAAAGGAGATAAAGAGAGCCCAATTTAACAAACAGAATGATATTAGATTTTGTTATTTACTGACTGGTCCAAGATTACATATCCGCAAACCATTAGTATATAACAGCATCAGCTTTTAAAATAACAGAACAAAGCAAAGACAAGTGGACCGTCAGGAAACTCCAAACTTTATTTGGCCCATACATGACTAAGGCAATATAACATTAATATTCATGCAAACCTCTGTTTTTCTTCAGGGATGGTCAAAAGTTGATGCAACTTTTACTTAAAGTATATACTTTTACTTGCTTTTACCTGCATCTAGTAGGATGTTTCTATCACTATTAAAACAACAAATTTAGGTAAGTATGCCACAAAGTGAGAGGGGCTGGGTAAAAGAGGTGGGGTGCTGTGAGATTAGGTGGTATTATACAAACAGGAGAAACTTGCAAACCCAACACATTACTACAAATGACAAAAGACAACCCAAAAATGAGGTGCAGTGTCACAATTCTGCCTCAGGTACTTTCGGTGACGTCACTCCAGAGTTCTTTAGGTGGGGTGAGATCTTCGAAGGATAGTCAAATAGTACCCAGAAACTCAGAAAATCAAATCCTTGAAATTCCTCTCCCTGCTATCCATCACATCATGTCACTGTTCTTACAGAGTGTGAATATAAATACAGAAAAAACAAGGAAGTTAGTTCTTGAATGAGCTCCCCAGTGGTTTGTTCCCCTCAGGGAGCCCACAGGACTGTTTGGAGTCCATCCATGTTTGGAGTTTACTTAATAAAAGGGATATCCATACCAAACTCCATGGCTATCCAGTAGCTGTCAAAATATGTCACAGAAAAGTCGACTTCATCTCGGTGCTTTAGGGAAAACGAGATCACCAATCAACTCGAGGTTTATCTTGTTGGAATTTGTCCATACAAAATTTGTTGAGGATACACTGAAGAGTAAACCACAAAGGTCAGCTAAGAAAATGTGCTGCAACACAACTGCTGAAAGTGTTGGAGTTTAGTTATATAATTAAAAGGAATAAAGCTCCTACACAGCCACTTTTACTGACTTTGTTTAAAAAAAAAAAGATTTAGGTCACGAGCAGTAAAATTTATAGACGAAGAGCATCAGTTTTGCATCTACTGAAATTAATGAGAAACTCTTAACTCTTTCTCAATGTAAGTATGATAAACTGAGTAAAATGATGAACCTAAAATCCACTCATGCTCCTAATTAAGTATCCATTCACACTGGATTTGGGCCGTGCTCACCCCACTGCCACTTTGAAATGAATGTCTGTAATGGAAGAATCTCAAGAGGTCAAGCACAAAAACTAGAAAAAAAACGAAAACAATAATTCTTCCTTTTGTTTGACTGTAAATAAAAGTATAATTTAAACTGGTAAAGATGCTAGAATCATTAGATCAGACCACATTTTCTTGTCCGATTTTGGTGAGCCTATAGGAACTAGAACCTCAGTGTAGTCTTCTGCTGCTGTAACCCTTCGAGGTTCAATATGTGAGTTCAGGGATGCTCTTCTGTATAACTTGGCTGTAACAAGCTCAAAGCAGTCTGGGCATTCTCCTCTGCCCTCTGGCATCAAAAAGGCATTTTTACCCAATGAATTGCCACTCAGTAGATATTTTCCCTGTATACCTCAGAGATGGTCACGCAGGAAAATCTCAGTAGATCTCAGTAGTACAACCACGCCACGTTTAAAGTCGCCTTTTTTCTCTTATTCTGAAGCCCAGTTCGAACTTCAGCAGGTCGTCTTGACCACGTCTACATGACTAAATGCACTGAGTTGCCTCCATTTGCATTAACGAGCAGCTGAACAGGTGTACCAAATAAAGCGGCCTTTGAGTGTATTGTAGGTGGTGTCGCTTTTCCTATAATGCCTTATGAAAAAAGGTAAAGTATCTTATCGTGGCTTACCAGTCTGTCGGCTCACTTGTCAGTTATGAAGATAAAGATTTAGCATATATACAGCTAAGGCTCTACACACTACATATCAAAAACCACATGTGCCCCATAAGCTGACCATGGAAGCAATCTGTAAGAGAAATTCGGTAGAAAAGAAACTGCACTAATTTATAACCATACAGTGGCTGACTGGCTGACTGGCTGGCTGCATAGTCCAATAAACCTATTTCAAAAATATTAACCCATTTCTGGAATCGTCTTCATTTTAAATCAGGTAAATTATATAATAAATCCTGTCAGTGGGGACCGTGCCGGAAAAACAAAACCCTTTTTCAGCAGCAACTAAAATATTCCTACTGGTTACAACAAAGTTAAAAATTCTTGCTAACAAAATAAAAGGAAAAAAGAAACACAAAATAACTACACAGATCGTGAAGAGGATTGAGATGGCAGTGAAAGTGAAATGTGGCTGCTACTATGGCTTAATATGTTTTCTAGATGTCAAAAAATAACACTGATGATGATACAAAAAACACTCACCATCAACTTTATTTCTGTCACATGACTTTATATTGTCAACATTCGTATTTTCTGTGCCTGCAGGCTTCCAACCTCCACCCTGACATTATTTTTCCACCCGTACACCCTCCAAATCCCTCTTCTGCCTCTCTTTCTTCTCCAGCATCACAGCATAAGGCTACTTAACAGCATTTTAACTCCAGTGATAAACAACAGACTAGTCATTCCCCTATCAATCAACATCCCCCCATCCCTACTCTGAGTCTCAGAGGCTTTGCAATTTCTCAGTCCTCCTGAGGTCAGATTTACTCCCTTCCTCACTGTCTGTGCTGGCTTATTCTCTCCTTGCAGCTTTTTCCCTTCACTAAGTCTGTGCTGTGTCAGCTTCTCTCCCCCTTAATCTGTAAAACACTTCCGTTTTAGTTCTTCAGCCACCATTCCACATAAATAACCCTCCTTTGCGCATGTTTCTCCACAAAAAAGAAAAGAAAAGGAGGAATGCATTTTGAAATTTTAGTTAAATTAAAATACTCCTGCAACTGAGAATTCTTCACGCATATTAAACAGCACCGTAACTATCAATCTGATGATAATCCAATAAAAAAGGCAAATTAAAACCCAGAAATAAAATTCTGTGCATATTACAAACAAACAGTTGCCCTCAAAAGAGTACATAAAAGCCAACAAGTGCAGAAAAACACCTGAACAAGGATTTAACAGAAACAATACCATTAAAGCACAATCTGCTACCTTGGGCTCTTCATACTGCACCATGCCTCGTCCATTATATGTATATAATAAAAATAAAATAAAAAAATCATTGGGATGAAAAATGCCAAAAACAATCATCAATTAACTATTTGAAAGAAACTGGATTTAGCCTACAGCCTCTGTTTCAGAAGAATTGAATTAACTAAAACTTCTGATATTACATTTCTGAGCCAATTTAATCACTGCTGCACAAGGGGAAGAGAGAGCGAGAAATAAAGGACAACAGCGAGTAATTGGAAAAACCTATATCTTTCTGGAGGATTTTCTACAGCGAGCACAGCTTTTCTGCCTTTTCAGCGCACTTTGTATAGGACAACAAAACAACGCTGTCTAAAACCTTGCTCTGTTTATCACCCTCACTGATGCTGCTGCTCAAGTTTATTTTCAGGGGGCTGTAGGAAAAAAATAGGACTAATTAAGTCTAACAACAGCCCCATGAAGTTTCATGAAGTTCTCTGTGTTCAATGCAACAATTGCATGCGTAGTATGAAAGTAAGAGTACATCTAAACTGTTTTTTTTTTTAAGCCCACTAACATTTGGGCTTGCCAAAAGCAAGTCTAAGCTTGTTTAACCTGTTTAAACGATCCCGCTTCGTTAAAAACTTTTTCCTTTTCTGGTTTTAGTTGACTTATATCTGAAATGGTGATTTTTTTTTTAAACTAACATGATGAAGAGGCTCATTTAAAGTTTATCTTTACATCAAATTATGAGCTTATTGAGAGTTAGATTCCTGTCTTCTGAGCTTCCAGGCAAGTAATGACGTAGCTAGTGATTGAATCGGATATGAACACCGGTGTTAACACAATAAAAATCACTTTAATTTACTTTGATTCCAATAATGCTTTGTGATTCAGAACTACATCAATGACTTTATTTGATTCGGATGCTTTAGTACCACATTAATCAACACAACCCTGTGCTGGTTATGAAAGTGATATTGTACTTGCTACAAAATGCGTGTCAGGAGAGTCATTTTATGACTGATTCCTGTGCGCCTAAGATGGCAGAATTAGACTGTAAGGAATAATTCTTGATGACAAATCTGCATGGGGTGATTGATCCAATACTACATGGAACATCTTAAGATATAATGCAATCCAACACAGAAATATTACCACTCCTACAGTTTTAATATCTATGTGTTATTCCTTTCAAGGGTCCCATGGCTTTACGCGTCCTTTCTTCTGTTTTATTAATTATTTGATTCAAATTGCTTATCTATGCGACACTGAGAAGGCCACAGCATACAATTAACATCATTTTCACAATCACCAAATTACTTGCCCACGGAAGCATCTGCATTTGTTATGTCTGTCTCCTCATTAAGATATTTTTCTTTAATTTATCACCTGCCTGTTTCTAAATTCACTCCAACAAGACTCTCCCTATATTTTGACGTAAACAGTAGGAAAAGCCACTCCAAAGAACTGCTACAAAACCTAATTATGGTGCACGAAAGCACAAAGATAAGCAAACCATTTACTGGCTGTTTGTTCTTTTTCTCTCTGTTTTGCTTCCTCATCTAAAAAAAAAAAAAAAGGCAATGATAAGCATTCTTAACCTGCCAGCACAGGCTTTGGAACAAAATAACTGCACTATCCATCTATCAGTCCACCCACCGATTCATTTTTCTCCTGCTTATCCAGGTCCTGGCCACGGAAGCAGCAGGTCCTTCTGCCCAGCCTCTACCTGAAGCTTTTGTTTTGAGCTCTGGTCAGAAATGTAATCTCGCCAGCATAATCCCACAGAGAAGCGAGTCGATTCAGCACCAAGACTGTGGCTGCTGGCTGATTTTAGTGTTTACTACTCACCCGGTCCATAAAGGTGAGCAGTGGCATCCTGCAGCGGAAGCAGCGTTTTATTGCTTGTACCCAAAAGCATAAGAATAATTTACTCCTGCAATCCTAGTACAAATACTCATGACAGATGTACAAAGTGAAGGATGTTAATGGAAGAGAGAGTTAAAACCCTGGAATGGTTCAGTTCTGTGTGGCTCTAATCCTACAACATAGGGTTTAAAATTCATCTCATGGAGTCATTGTTTGACATCTCAAAGTCTTTTCCCCCCAATTAAAACCTCAGAAGTCAGAATAAAAGAGACAGGGCAAAATCTATTTAAATAGAGTAACCATTTCTACATGGACAGTTACACTTTCATATCATTGACAGTGATTTGAATACAGATGTAATTACTATTCATGTTTTTTTTTCTTGACCTTTCCCATGTGCCAGGAGAATTTGTGAATAAGTCTTTTTTTTTTTTTTTTTTAAATATCTATTATTTGGTCTGTTTCTTAAGGTCTGGGAAACTAGCCTTTCACCCTGCAGCAGCATGATTACAAGGAAGCAGACACTACGGAGAAAAAAAAAAAACAGTCCTCCAAAAAGAAGAAAAACAGCCACTTGGGCTGGACATGACACACAGCACAATGCCATTAGCTCACTTAAACAAGTATCCACTAAAGCATGCACACATGCTAACAAAAATTTGAGAGCCCCACAGAGCAGCTGGTTAATGTCATGGGAATGCAGCAAAAATGTCCACAAAAGGATAACATGTCAATGGGAGGGCAGCAAATAATGCTAATTGTCAGTGAAAGATTGTAAACAAGAGTAACTGGGCCACATTACAAGAAAAAGAAAAATTGCTGCATTGTGGTTTTGTAACAATCCAGCTACTGCAAACTAATGGAGTGCTGCTCTTTTATCTAGCAACAAATGCGGGCCAGTATATATTAGACTCTCCTTTATTTTAGCTACAGTTAAGGTTAAAGACCGTTAGGGAAACACGTCTTTATACTGAGCTGTAAGAAAATGTGGCGATCCTTGGTATTCATTTCTGAAAAATTACATCAGTGTCCTTTACCATGGTGGATGGTGCCCAAATATAAGGGGCAAGACACCCAGCTTGGGCTTCCTAAGGTAGCTTGAGCCTATATGAGGCGCCACACTAAGGCTGTACACACACGAGGTATCCTTGATGTACAAAGCACATCTGATCCCTTAAGTCCAGTGTGTTTGATTTTTATACCTGCCTGAGCCCACTTTAAGGGGTGGGCTCAGGGAGGATTCAGGTGGACTGTGTGTGCTTCCTCCATGTAGCCCGCTCCATGACAAGACCAATGGCATAAGGAGTCACACTGTAGTTGCCAATTAGATTCATAATAATGGGTCATTTCTCTGAAGGTTAACAGGAACTCTGAAATCTAAGGCAATGTATGCTGCTATCAAATGGATCAATTAAAATGTCTATCAGTTGAATGAAATTAAGAGAATATGCTATTCCCATGCATCATTTCCAAAAAGCTCCCACTCACCTTCATTCAAAACATCCTAAAGATCAAAAACTCTCCAATGCCTAGGCGTAGGGGGACGCAGTGCATACTAGAATGGTTCAGCCCTGTGTAGCTCTTTTGAAAGGATAATCAAACATGATTTTGGTCCAGTTTATACACACTAATATTTGTGTGTGGAGCTGACTCCATATCAGACATGAAACAGGTGTTGCACCTTCACAGTGAGTGTGTGCGTTTTTCCATGCCTGGATGATGTGGACTTTGTATTGGAGAGCCACTTCTGCTTATGGTTAGTTTGCTTGGAACAGAACTTAATTTAGAGGAGTCTCCATGAGAGCATGCAAACAGAGTTAGAGTGTGGAGGGGCTAGACTGGAAGTGGGCCAGAGAGAAAGAGAGCGAGAGAGAAGGAGTTAGGATGCCCCTTCCTGTGGAATAAAATAGTGGAAGCAAAAAAGACAAACTGAAGCCTGGTGTGTTAACCATTGTGTCAGTGCAGGCCAAAGGGCATGTGAGGAGGAAGGACAACTATGCTCTGGTACAATACACAAAAACATGCCTAGTGTGAGTATGACCTGAGCACAATGTGAGAAGCTCACAAAACCAAGTTACCTTGCCATGGTAGCACCACCTGGTGAACAGGAAAAGATCAACACTATATTGCTCAAAGGATTCACTTGTGTGCCTTCACATGCAGATGAACTTGAGTGGCATGTGACATCCCAGTCTAAATACATAGGGGTATAATATGATGTCAGCCCACTGTTTGCATCTATAACAGCTTCACCTCTTCTGGGAAGGTTTTCCACAAGGTTTAGGAGAGTGTTTTCAAGGAAAATTTCAACCAGTCTTCTAGAAGCGCATTTGCGAGGTCAGACACTGATGTTGGCCTGGCTTGCAGTCTCCACTCTAATTAATCCCAAAGGTGTTCTGTCAGGTTGAGGTTGGGAATGAAATTGTCCAAAATTATCCATATGCTGAAGCATTAAGAGTTCCTTTCCCTGGAACTAAGGGGCCATCCATGTCCATTGGATTGCCAGATGGCGAGGCGTGATTCAGAGAACATGTTGGTGGCGTGTTTTACACTACTGAAACAGACGCTTTGCATCGCACTTACAGTAGTGATACAAGGCTTGGATGCAGCTGTTCAGAAACACATTCCATGAAACTCTCTATGCATTGTTCTTGAGCTAATCTGAAGGTCACATATGAAGTTTGAAGGTCTGTAGCATTAGCATTAGCTAATTAGCATTAGCTTTCTAGTGTTAAACACTAAATGCCGCGTCCGCTTGCTAATTGAGTGAAGGTGAACAGTTAGGCCTGAATTAGACTTCTGCCTCGGATCTTTGCAGGTAACCGGAAATCACCTCCGTAGCCTACGTGGTAATCGCAATCCTTGTGGATGTGTAATTACATTTCTCAAGAGGCGAACGTCAGGTTACGTTGTATATTACAGCACAGGGTTCAGAGGGATTTCCAGTTACATATGTAGGACCAATGCAGAACTCTAATCAGACACAGCGATAATTCTTTTTGCATACAAACCAGAACAGTTACACTTACACATGATGCATTCAATGGGTCTCAGAGCACAGTTTCCTTCCGCTAATGGGTTTGCAGAAATCACATAAAAAGCGTACAAACCAAAAACATTATAATCCAGATGTTTTATTGATCAGTTGCTAAAAGCACTCCCTACATTTGAATATTTGTCATCATGTTATCATCATGACAAGGCCTCTCACAGCTCCTGGGATTTTATGTTTAATAGGAAGCCCAAAATCGTCCTTTTCAGCTCCCCTTTTCCTCTTCTTCCCCCTCACGTTCACGCTGGTTGCCATTTTGCTTTCTGTAGCCCTGCACAAATTACACGTGCACATCACTTGAATGAAATTTGGGAACAAAACTGGCCGTGCCAAGTGGTACATTGCAAATTGCTGTAAAATAATACTATATTGAGGTGATCTAGCAAGAGAAAAACAAATCTGAGTTTGGTATTAGTGATGGGGCGGAGTGTGAGGGGTGCGCGCCCGCTTGCTAATTGCAGTGATAGAAGTGTTCCAATAGCAAACCGGTGAAATTCTCAGCCTGGCGCAAGACGACCTCAGCATGGCACAGCGCCGGGCAATCAACCGCTGGCTTGAACCCTGGAATTTCTATGCTAATAACAGTTTGTCTATACTGTAACCCCTCCGCATTAAAAAAGTGAAGTGTCCTGACTTCTGCTCAGCATGCCTCTTGGATACTTTCCAAGTTTGGTGATTCAGGCATGGAGACCATGGGAGCAGAATCAGGACATGCTGAGAAGATTATGCCTCTTGGCTGGTTTGGAAATGCCTCAGTATCCCCCCAGAAGAGCTAGAGGCAGTGGTGAGAAGAACTGAGGTCTATGCAGCTCTATACCCACCACCCAGACTCAGTTAAGCAGTATAAAATGGATAGGCATATCAGTGCAAATTCACTCCAATATAAAGCCTTATAGAATTATCTCAATTAGTGAGGAAACTCACGATGAGGCAACTGTAATGAGGCAGAATGAAGATACTTAAGAGAGTATAGAAACTGCAACACAAATAATTCTAGACAGAGTTGGGATACTCTGCATACTTTTGGGAACACAAATACAAAACCAGCCCAAAGAAATTCTTCTGCATTACATAAAAATAATAACAAATTTGATTCCCCAAAGACCAAATCAGATAAACCATTCTTAATGACAGGCCTGTTCTCTCAGATCAGGCCAAACAGTTTATCACTGAGAAGGGTAAACATCCAAGCAAATGCACCCCAACTCCCAGGTGGACTGCATAGTGACAAAAAGGGGGAAAGGTTAAGATGATAGAAAAAGGGAGTGAGAGAGAAGAAAAACAACAAATTGGTAAATGGAAAGGAGTGGTGCTAGAGGAGGACAGTAAAATTGAAATACAAACAGGAATGAGAGACATTACAAAAACATCACAAGAGTGTTAATTTGGTAGAGGTATGAAGCTGCTCATGCACTATTAAAAAGCAGACTCCTGCAGGGATATTGAAACAAATAAACACTCCACAAGCCTCTCCACATCATGCAGATGTGATGGTCCTGCAGGCACTACAATGTGAAGTGGCATAAACAATGCACAAACAAAGCTCCACAAAGGACTTTGGTACACAGAGGCCAACAGTATGGAAATGAATTTACGTCAGCAAGTCCTTGATGCACAATTGATTTTGCTCCTATCAAATGTGCTCTGAGACAGCTTGTAAGAGCCAAGTAAGTGTCTAAAAAACACCTATGGTATACATAAGCATGCTGATTGGTGCTGAAAAGACTATTACTCAAATATAGCACGCAACTGTCACGCAACAACAACAACAGCAGAAAAAAAAATCTTACATATTACTTGTCAAAAAGCATTGCATTACATTAATTACTCCCTGGGAAAAGTAGTTTGTTATGCTCCTGGTTGAATTACTTTCACATTACTCGATAATGTGTCCTGAAATGCACTGTCACATAACTATCACTTAATATTAAACTTAGGCTACAGTCCCACACACTGACACAAATTCCTTTCCTAACAAGGAAACGCACTGAATCTTTCTTTCAGTGTTCAAGTATAACCACAAAGCCAACAGCAAAGTTTAAACCATTGGTATGGGTTGAAATGAAAGTTATTATGCTACAAGCCCAACCATTCATCACTGCTTTTGTTACCTACTGAATATGAGGCTCTGGCTACTTTGTTGGGGTTTTCATACTCTCAGCTTGACATCACTCTGGCTTCATGCTAGCTGATTGTAGTAAAAGTACAAAGGAATAAAAAGAATGATGATTTTTCCCATCTATATGCCCATCAGCTGGAGAACTGAAAAACCTTTGTAATTCAAGTAACACAAATTAAACTGTAACATAATTACTTAATTTCGTAGTTACATTGCCATGTTGCAGAAAGATGCAATGTGACTGTAGTACGCATTAATTTACATCCACCACTGTGCATTGCAAATAAGGCTGCAGTTATGGAGAAAATGAAAAATATGATTTCCTTGCCAACTCTACAAACTGAAATGTTCTCTTGTAGTTCTTTATAAATCAAATTTTATATTATAACATTTTCATGGTTAATTATATTAATAGGGCTGCACCTTCCAAGTTCTAATTTAAATTTTCTAAGTAGATTCGTAAGTTTGTTGTTTTACCTCATGCTGTAAATACTGACGTCATTATGTGCCTTTGGTTCCCCTTTGTTCCTCTCTGCGCAGATTTTTTTTACTATGTTTCTTTATTCTCCACATACTTTTTATGGATCAATACACCTCACAGTTATGATGGTTACTACATTATTTATGGGCTCCAACCAATTACAATACAGTTCAAGGCACTGGCAGAACAGCCACAATGTGTTACAGTACCTGTAATTTTGACTGCCTTTGATTATCATTTGTGTGTCTGTGTATGTGTGTGTGTGTGGGGGGGGGTAATTTTGATGGAACTGAAAACCATCAACCTACTAAGGGCTGAATTCAAAGACACCAAGAAATTAAAGAGAAAAAATTATACGGCAGGCTACTCCATTTTGACAAACTTTCATTGCAGCAACTCAAAATGGTACTCGGTCTGTATGGCCCCCACGTGCTGACAACATCTGGTATGCTCCTAATGAGAAGACAAACAGCGTCCTGGGGGGTGTCTCCTCCCAGATCTGGGTCAGGACATCACTGAGCTCCTGGACAGCAACCTGGTGTTGTTGGATAGAACCAAACATAATGTTCCAGATGAGTTCTATTGGATTTAGGCGAGCATGGGAGCCAGTAAATGGTATCAAATTATTCATTCTCCAGGAAGTGCGTGCATACTCTCACTACACATGGCCAGGGGTTATACTGCACCAGGAGGAACCCAGGAACCACTGCACCTGCACAAGGTCTGATAATGGGTCCAAGGATTTATCCCGATATCTATTGGCCAACAGGGTGCAGTTGCCTAGTCTGTTGAGGTCTGTGCATCCCACCATGGATATGCTTCCGCAGGCCATCACTTACCCACCACCAATCTCATTATGCTGAATGATGTTAGAGGCAGCATAATGTTCTACAGGGCTTCTCCAGACCCTTTTACATCTGTCACATGTACTCGGTTAACCCGCACTCATCTGTGAAGAGCACAGGGTGCCAGTGGTGGGCCTGCCAATTCTGATATCCTATGGCAAATGCCAATCGGGCTCCACGGTGCTGGGCAGTGAGCACAGGGCCCACTAAGAGGACGTCGGGTCCTCATGCGACCCTCATGAAGCCTGTTTGATTGTTTGGTCAGAGACATTGACACCAGTGGCCTGCTTGAGGTCATTTTGTAGGGCTCTGGCAGTGCTCATCCTGTTCTTCCTTCCACAAAGAAGCAGATACTGGTCTTGTAACCTGCAACCTCGCAATCCATTCCTGCTATGACTTGGCTATGCCACTCACTAGTGTCTTAGCAGCTGTTATGGGGTCTTTAGACAACAAATTTTGAACATAAAGTTAAAGCACATCATTGCACAGCAGTGGATTGTGCATTGGCTCAATAATAAGGTCAATTTTTCAGGGGGCACTTGGGAACATTTTGACAAAAACTTTAAATTTCATAGAGGGGGGGCTAATAATTTTTGACCTCATCAATAAGTCAGACTTGTTCCAGGTAGGTGTTGCCCTGGTCATAATTTTTATGGACACAATTTCTACATAGCCAAAAAACCCAAGGTGTTGAGTTTGGGAGTCTCATCTCTTCTTTTTTGAGTTGATGAGGATCTATTGGTTGAGCCAAGTGTGAAGCAGCTGGTATCAGAATTAGCCTCGCTGAGTCTGAGTGTGGGTGGGTCTAAGCCAGGAAAAAGAGAAGTGCCAGCTCCTGGTCAATCTATGTTCCTACTCTCATCTATGGCCATGAACTGTGGGTAATGATCAAAATAATAAGACTGGTGATACAAGCAGCAGTAATGGGCTTTTTGTGAAGGGTATCTGGTCTCAGCCTTAGAGATAAAGTAATGGGTGCAGTCATTCGGGAAGGGGTCAGAGTAAAGCCGCTACTCCTCCACAGTTGAAGTGGACCAGGATGTGCCTCCTAGGTGAGATGTTTGTGGAATGTGTAACTAGGAGGCCATCTCAAGCACAATCACTGGTAATAAGAGCTTGGTCCTTGTATATGACCAAACAGCAACCTTCACTGTAAAGAATGGTACACTTGGGATCTGGTGGACTAACTGCATGAATATTTCTAAATATTGTCAAATATTTGTGTATGTGTCAGAATTATAGATTACTTAATACTATATTTTATATAAAGTCATTCAGTGCTTCAGGCCTGTTCTATTTACATTATCATTCAATTTTTTCTTTGAATATGATAAATCCAGAACACTTTAAAGAATTGCACAGATGCAGAGGCTGAGCAACTGTTTTTGTGATGTTGGATTTTCCCCCCTTCATCCTAACCCTCACACATGACCTAGTAAGAAACTGCAGCAAAAGTTTTCTGTCCTTTTTTTTTTTTAATTTAAAAGAGCCCTTTATACCAATAGCATGAGTTCAGATGAAAAGCTGTTTACAAGTTTCACCAGACCAAGGGATAGCTGATGGCACGTGGTGGAAGTGGTGGTTTGGGTGTTAAGATAAAAAGATACTTATAGATACATTTACACCCACGAGGCTGGAGATGCCCACCCTCTGTCTCCTGGCAAGCAAAAGTGTGACACGATGTGCAGTTATGGGAGAGAATACCAGCTTTGTCTGAGAGCATACGCTTCAGGAGAACACAAAACAAGGACAAAAATGAGAAGAGATGAACACTATTAGAGCCTCCCTCAAGCCTGTTCCTGTGGTTCAGCAGCTAATGACATCTTAGGAGAAGGAAGAGAAAGAGCATATAAGGGTAGTTTATCAGTTGACTGTAGACAAAAATGGACAGAGGTACAACAAGCTCACTAAGAATATTTAGACTATGGGTTACTGAGACTGAAGAGTCAGGGACTTGAGATTTAATAATTTTTACATAAGAAAAGTTGAGACATATGTATTATTGCAGAAGCATCCATCCATCTTCTTCTGCTTCTCCAGGGATTGGTCGCAGTAGTAGCAGCCTAAGCAGAGAAGCCCCAACCTCCCTCTCCCCAGCCACCTCCTCCAGCTCACCCGGGGAAACACAGAGGCATTCCCAGGCCAGCCAAGAGATATAATCTCTCTAGCCGCACCAATATGGATCTCAGGCCTGTCAGACAATAATTATTTGTACGCTGATATGTGATTGCCATTAATATCCATAAAAATAAGATAAAAATTCTTAGACTAACAAGGATACTTTTGTAAACAAGAGACCTGTCAGCTTATAGAGCTCCACTGTCAAATGTTTTACTTGTACCATATGTGATATAGTGGAACAGAATGCAATATAGAGCTATTTAAAAATTCTAATCTTTCTTACTGGCATTGTTTGTATTGATAACACATAGGCGTATAGGGAATGATATATGGGGAGTTTAAATATCACAAAAAACACAAAACTACTACGTTTTAAGGAGGTAATATAAAGCTTGGCATTAACTTATAGATGGTGAATGGAAGGCTTAGGACAAAATGAGTTTTCTACATAGGCTGGCTGGACTCACCCTTAGAGACAGGATCTCAGGCAGATTCAGAGCGTGCTCAGCGAACAATCACTGCTCCTTCAAAGGGTCAGCTGAGTTTGTATAAGCATTTAATCAGAATGGCTCTTAGGCACATTCATCACAGACCTTTCCGGTCCACCCAAATGGCAAGAGGCTCTGCGGTACAAACACTAGAGGTTAGACATTTTGATTGTCTGATGGAGCATTTAAGGAGTTGGAGAACAATCCTAAGAGGGACATTAGATTAGATTAGATTCAACTATATTATCATTTTACACAAGTATACAACGAAAAGTACGACATCTGCGCTAATTTGCTACAATGACATGCTGCAAAAAAGCAGACCTGAATGGATAGATGGGTTGAGTTTCATAGCAACTGTACAAACCAAATGCAAATCAAATAGGCTATATCCTAACCAGGGTGTCTTGTCTTTGTAGTGCTCCAGTGCCAGTGATTCAGAGCAGACGCATAGGTATTTAAAAAGTCTATTCCCAACACCTTCCCCATGTTTATTATTCCGATCATTTACTTTTCTTACTCTTGACATCTTTTTTATGTCCTTGTGTTACAAATGATTGATCCCAGACTAAAACGAGTGTAGCACACTCAGTCACAACCCTTCCAAAAATAAAGCATTAAAAAAAAAAAAATCCATCTATCAATCTTTTTAACTTCCTATCCAGTTAAAGGTCGCGGAGTGGTGTAGTCTATCCTTGAGGCGAGGTACACCCTGGACCGCGAACGCTGAAAGACAGACAACCATTCACGCACACATTCACACCCACAGGGAAGTTTAGTCCCCAATTAAGCTAACATGTATGTGTTTTGCCTACGGGAGGAAGCCAGAGTACCCATAAAAAACCCACACAGGCACAGGGAGAACATGCAAACTCTACAAAGAAAGGCCTCAGCCAGCTTGTGGATCTGACACCAAGACCTCCTTGTTGAGCAAACCACTGCACCTCTGTAGTGCCCAGAGCATTAAAAACACAAACAGAAATAAAACTTGTAGTTTATATGCCACACACGTGTATATATGCATACACACACAAAAGTGTATATTTTTTTCTCCACATACTCTGTTGTAGCACTACTGCTAAAATATGAGTAGACGGGCACAGGCTTTGAGATGCAAAGAGAAATTGTGAATGTACCATATTGTTCACCAAGTATGCCTGGCCAATTTTGTTTTGATATCAAATTTGCATGAGCAGTGTGAAAAAGTTGCAAAACTTTCTTTTTACAAAGACAAATCTTTTGCATATGATAACTTATTTTTCATCAGAAGAACATCATTCATTTCAAATTTCTCTCAAAAAACTACATTCAAAGATCAAAGGACAGGTTTGTTTGTTTTTTTTGCCTGATAACAAAAATACACCTTGTAATGAGAGATGGCAGCTTCCTGTTGCTATGGTCCCTTTTAACGTGAGAACTAAGTTGCTTATTCAGACCATTTCCTGTGAAATAGTTGCAGATCATTGAACCTAAAGACAGCAGATCCTCCACAGCATCCACTGGAGGGGACTTAAAAACAGTGGACTCACACATGCCAACAGATACATCCATAAATCTATGTTGGCAAAGACAGAGCAAGAGCAGGCTCATTCTGCATTTTGTTGTGTACTGTCAGCAGTAAGTAGACACAAAAGTTTGTCCTACCTTAAGATGAAGCAGAAATGGGGTTTGTCTGATGAAGACTGAAGAATGGACGCAAACCACTGTCTTGAGAGAATCAAAAGATTTGTTAGGGGCATTAGGTAAGATGAGTTCAAGTTTAAGAAATAATCCGACAAGTATGACAAGGCCAGACTCTCTCGGGCCATCAGAGAGGCAAAGCGTGCACACGGCCAGATCATCCACAGCCACTTCAACAACAGCAGAGACACACGGCGCATGTGGCAGGGCATCCAGTCCATCACCAACTACAAGACCTCACCATCTGCTTGTGACAGTGATGCGTCCCTCCCAGATGTGCTGAACCACTTCTATGCACGGTTCAAGGCACAGAACAATGTGACTGCGAGGAAGTCCACACCTTCTCCGAACGACCAGTTGCTGTCTTTCACCACGGCTGATGTGAGGACAACTCTACGTAGAGTCAACCCACGGAAAGCTGCTGGACCAGACAACATTCCTGGGAAGGTGCTCAGAGAGTGTGCAGACCAGCTAGCAGAGGTCTTCACTGACATCTTCAACACTTCTCTGAGCAGCACCGTTGTTCCTACATGCCTCAAGACCACCACCATCGTTCCTGTGCCAAAGAAGTCCTCTGTATCCTGCCTCAACGACTACCGCCCCGTTGCACTCACACCTATCATCATGAAGTGCTTCGAGAGGCTCGTCATGAGGCACATTAAGACCCTGCTGCCACCCACTCTGGACCCCCTGCAGTTCGCTTATCGTCCCAACCGTTCCACAGATGACGCCATAGCCACCACCCTTCACCTGACACTCACTCACCTGGACAATAAGGACTCATATGTTCGAATGCTGTTCATAGACTTCAGTTCAGCATTCAACACCATCATTCCTCAGCACCTGATCAGGAAGCTGAAACCACTGGGCCTGAACACCTCCATCTGTAACTGGATCCTGGACTTTCTGACTGGGAGACCTCAGGCAGTCCGGATCGGAAATACTACCTCCAGCACCATCACGCTGAGCACTGGAGCTCCCCAGGGCTGTGTGCTCAGTCCACTGCTGTTTACTCTGCTGACCCATGACTGTGCAGCAATGCACAGCTCAAATCACATCATAAAGTTCACTGATGACACGACTGTGGTAGGTCTCATCGGGAAGAACGATGAGTCAGCATACAGAGAGGAGGTGCAGCGACTAACGGACTGGTGTAGAGTCAACAATCTGTCTCTGAACGTTGAAAAAACCAAAGAGATGGTTGTGGACTTTAGAAGGACGAGAGGTGATCACTCACTGCTGACCATTGATGGCTCTACCGTGGAGATCGTCAAGAGCACCAAGTTCCTCGGTGTTCACCTGGCAGATGATCTCACCTGGTCCTACAACACCAGTTCCATCACAAAGAAAGCAGCAGCGTCACTTTCTAAGGAGACTGAGGAAGGCACATCTTCCATCTCCAATCCTCACTATGTTCTACAGAGGAACCATCGAGAGCATCCTGAGCAGCTGCATCACTGTCTGGTTTGGGAACTGCACTGTGGCTGATCGCAAGTCCCTTCAGCGGATAGTGAGAACAGCTGAGAAGATTATTGGTGTGGTTCTTCCTTCCATAACGGACATTCACACTACACGCTGCACTCGCTAAAGCACTCAGCATTGTGGGTGATCACACACACCCCTCACACACACACACTTCCAACTTCTGCCATCTGGGAAAAGGTATCGAAGCATTCGGACCAGAACATCCAGAACCTGCAACAGCTTTTTCCCACAAGCTATCAGACTTCTCAACAATCTAGTCTGAACTGGACACACACACACACACACACACACACACACACACTTTCAATGACAAAAACACTCTTCAGTGTTTGTCCCCCCAACCCCCCCGCCACACCCGTAATTATTGTCTACAGTTTCACATTTGTCTGTATTGTTCGTATTTATTGTGTACTGTCTGGCGCCCTTGCACATGTTCGCATAAGAGCACTTTAATGTTTACTGTTTACTGTTGTGTGTATTGTTCTATGTAGCACCTTGGTCCCGGAGAAACGTTGTTTCGTTTCACTGTGTACTGTGTATATGGTTGAAATGACAAATAAAAACTCTTTAACTTTAACTTTAACTTAAGGCCTTGGTATTGGCAACTTTATTGCTACAAAATAAGTTTTGAGATGGACACGAGACAGAAAAAAAAGCTTTAAATTTGCCCATGAATAAGTGACATAAAGATTGAGTTAGTGATGAGATGGAGTTTAAATTAATTTTCTACATAACACAGGAACTGAGTGACTTACTACCTTGCCCACCTAGAGGTGGGAAGGTTATGTTTTCAGTCACGTTTGCCTGTTTGCAGGATAACTCAGAAAATTATGAACAAATTTCAATGAAAAATTTCTGTAGTTGTTGGGGACACGAGGAATGATAGATTAAATGTTGGTGGTAATCTGGATCACCATATAGAACATTTGGAGTGGGTGAGGAAAGAGCTCTACTGAGCGCCCTTCTAGTCCAGAATACAGGGTTCTAGCCAGCGGCTGATCGCCCTGCACTGTGCCGGGCTGAGAATTTCACCGGTTCATTGTCGGAACTCTACGTTATCACTAATTAGACAGCGGGTGTGCACGTCGTCCCTTCGCTGAAACCAGACTGATTTGTTCACTGCACTATAGTATTATTTCACCGCAATTTGCAAACTGCCACTGGGGACGGCCAGTGATCTCGTAATAGTCCTGTTCATGCTTGATTTCACGTGGCTACAGAAAGCTGAGTGGTGACCAGCGTGAAAGCGAGTGGGAAGAAGTGGAAAAGGGGAGCACAAATGACAATTTCAAGCTTCCTATTAAACATTAATTCCCAGGAGCTCAGTGTTGCCAACTTAGCGACTTTGTCGCTAGGTTTAGTGACTTTTCCGACCCCCATAGCAACTCTTTTCCCCCAAAAAGCGGCAAATTTAGCAACTTTTTCTGATGTCTTCGGTAGCTTTTGGAGATAGCTGAAATCCTCCGCTAACTCCCTGTTTTGTGTACATGCAGCGCTTGTGCCATCTTCCCTTCGTATTAGATTAGATTAGATTCAACTATATTATCATTTTACACAAGTATACAACGAAAAGTACGACATCTGCGCTAATTTGCTACAATGACATGCTGCAAAAAAGCAGACCTGAATGGATAGATGGGTTGAGTTTCATAGCAACTGTACAAACCAAATGCAAATCAAATAGGCTATATCCTAACCAGGGTGTCTTGTCTTTGTAGTGCTCCAGTGCCAGTGATTCAGAGCAGACGCATAGGTATTTAAAAAGTCTATTCCCAACACCTTCCCCATGTTTATTATTCCGATCATTTACTTTTCTTACTCTTGACATCTTTTTTATGTCCTTGTGTTACAAATGATTGATCCCAGACTAAAACGAGTGTAGCACACTCAGTCACAACCCTTCCAAAAATAAAGCATTAAAAAAAAAAAATCCATCTATCAATCTTTTTAACTTCCTATCCAGTTAAAGGTCGCGGAGTGGTGTAGTCTATCCTTGAGGCGAGGTACACCCTGGACCGCGAACGCTGAAAGACAGACAACCATTCACGCACACATTCACACCCACAGGGAAGTTTAGTCCCCAATTAAGCTAACATGTATGTGTTTTGCCTACGGGAGGAAGCCAGAGTACCCATAAAAAACCCACACAGGCACAGGGAGAACATGCAAACTCTACAAAGAAAGGCCTCAGCCAGCTTGTGGATCTGACACCAAGACCTCCTTGTTGAGCAAACCACTGCACCTCTGTAGTGCCCAGAGCATTAAAAACACAAACAGAAATAAAACTTGTAGTTTATATGCCACACACGTGTATATATGCATACACACACAAAAGTGTATATTTTTTTCTCCACATACTCTGTTGTAGCACTACTGCTAAAATATGAGTAGACGGGCACAGGCTTTGAGATGCAAAGAGAAATTGTGAATGTACCATATTGTTCACCAAGTATGCCTGGCCAATTTTGTTTTGATATCAAATTTGCATGAGCAGTGTGAAAAAGTTGCAAAACTTTCTTTTTACAAAGACAAATCTTTTGCATATGTTAACTTATTTTTCATCAGAAGACCATCATTCATTTCAAATTTCTCTCAAAAACTACATTCAAAGATCAAAGGACAGGTTTGGTTTTTTTTTTGCCTGATAACAAAAATACACCTTGTAATGAGAGATGGCAGCTTCCTGTTGCTATGGTCCCTTTTAACGTGAGAACTAAGTTGCTTATTCAGACCATTTCCTGTGAAATAGTTGCAGATCATTGAACCTAAAGACAGCAGATCCTCCACAGCATCCACTGGAGGGGACTTAAAAACAGTGGACTCACACATGCCAACAGATACATCCATAAATCTATGTTGGCAAAGACAGAGCAAGAGCAGGCTCATTCTGCATTTTGTTGTGTACTGTCAGCAGTAAGTAGACACAAAAGTTTGTCCTACCTTAAGATGAAGCAGAAATGGGGTTTGTCTGATGAAGACTGAAGAATGGACGCAAACCACTGTCTTGAGAATCAAAAGATTTTAGGGGCATTAGGTAAGATGAGTTCAAGTTTAAGAAATAATCCGACAAGTATGACAAGG
>JAMQGT020001704.1:0-51105 GCA_024447675.2 Pterophyllum scalare | reverse complement strand
AGAAGATGGTGGGCTTGTGTAAGAGAAAGTTATACTATAGGCCCTAAATAGGACACAACTAAAAATTAGATTTTTGGGTCAGATACCTACTGAATTGGGCTCCAACAGTAGCCTAATTTCCCTGCTAATATGTTTCCATCACTTAATTCCTTTTTATTTATTATAAAATGTCACATTTTCTGTTTGTACTGCCAAAGTAGAGGTTGTTCTATGAATGATTTGAATGAAAGTACATGCAGCCCTTGCTGCTTTGAAGTGGTGCTAGGCCACTGCAGCAGGAAGAATGATACATTACTGCGGTCATCACTCTTCTCTATAGATCAGTCATCAGCTCTAAATTTAGAATAATGGCCTTGGTTTCTCAGGCACAGTGATTCAAGTTATTCCATCATAGCATAACAGCAGTGCATCAACTCCGAAAGCTGTCACAGGCATTTTGAGAAAAGTATCCAGTTTGGACTGCTTGCGTTTGGAAATCCTGTGTAATTCAGCTGTCCAGCAGCAGCTAGACTGGTACAGGTTTCCCACTTAGCCCATAGCTGCTAACATTAAAGGACCTCACTCCACCAAAGCTGGATTTTGAATCATCTAGAATGACAGTTATCCTCTCAGTTATGCTTGTTCAAAGCCGCATGTTTGTCGCATGTAATTTTATGTGACAGATCTTGATAAAATGCCTTGCTTTTGTATCCCCAGCCTACCAAAGAGCAGTTGCATGACAAGAAAGAACAAGTACTTGACTTGAATGCTTTTGCATTTGTACCCCGCATGCTGATAAGTGCTGCAAAAGTGCACTGCACCACTTTGATTCTGTTTCTGAATTCTTTTGAAGAACGTCTAGGCTTAGGCTTGATCTCATTTTACGTGCCATCACTTGTAACAGAAAGCAAATGCCTTGGCAAATATATATCTGCACATTCAGACATGAAGTGAAACATATTTATCTGTTGTGGCTGAAACACACTGACACTGACGCTCTTGTAACCTTTATTTAGGATAATTAAAATATTGGCATTCTGCCGTCCTTGCTTGTAGTTTCGATCTGTTTGAATTTGTCCTCGGGTAATTTTAACCCCCTCCATATCTGGTTTTTCAAGTTCTTTTGCTGAGACTTGGAAACCAGCCAGCAGATTTATGTAACTGCTTTTTACAGCAGACAGTTGCAGGGAATTGTTCGTCTGGTGCTAGCCTCTTATGCATACCTTGAAAGACATTTTTCTTTAAGCATGACATGCCATCAGTCAGTTCTGCCAATGTTAGTTACCTGCAGGTGATTAGCAGTTATGAATTTGCTACCCAAAGATGACTTAGCATGACATCCAGAGATTTAACAAGTTCTATCTAAGTAGCTCACTGCTTATCTCTTTCTGAATGTAAAGTCACATTACATAGTGCAGTAGAGCCAAGTCCATGTGATCAACCAATAACCTGGTTTAACTCATCTTAACAAGTACAATGTGTGAAAAGAAATCTAGCACAAACTGCCATGCTTATGATGGTTGCTTTAAATGACAAGTGTTAAAGGTCACACTACTATAAATGCACAGACAGAAATAATAATACAATAATAAATAAATACCCAGCGCAGTTGAAATAGTTTAGCATTCTACAGTCATGGCTCTTTTCTCACACCTCTGTGAAAGCCACACTCACTCACTCTCACTTGGCTCATTCACTCATTTAGATGTGCTTCCACTGACTGAGAAAGTCAGAAACAAAGAGGACAAAGTTCAGCAGGGAAATTTTAAAAAAAAAGTCTCCCTCTTCACCATCAGAGATGAGAATGGCCAGAGGAAATGATCCCATTACCACAATCCAGCAATTACAACCCTCTTCCCACATTCTCAGCATAACTCCTCTCTCTAAATCCCATATGAAGCAGCACAAGGGTAAAAATATTTGCAGCTCTCTGAAAATAGACTGCAGAGACAGAGAGATTCCAGTGAGACGCATTTCGCCGGAGAGAAGCTTTCAGGAGAAATGTGAAAACTTACTCGAAGCTCTCATGGTGCGGGTGATGACATGCTTCTATGCCTTCGTCGTTTGCTCAGCCTGACGTTTCCTCTCCATCCCGTGGCAAGTCCATTCGCTGCTGTGCGGCTTTCCGTCAAATGGCATCGATCCTGTGCTTTCTTCCCCACTGCTTTTCCAGCCCGTGTGCTTACAACTCTGCCTCCCTCTTCCAGCCTGCCCCATGCAGATTTTCTCTTCCCTCTAATTTTCTCCACAACCTCCTCTCTCGCACTTTCATGTTAGTTAGGATCCACATACAATATCTTTTACAATAGCCTTTTCTGCCTCACGCTGACTCAAACTCAACAGAGTTGAGAAGAACACTTCTTGTCATGCTTTATTCATTCCCTCTGCTTTATTGTGCTAATGTATTTATTTATTTTACATATAATCTTTTTATTTACTCACTTTTTGCTTTAACGCTCAACTTCCTTTCACCTCTGTACTCTTCCTGGATCCTTCTTCCTATCAACCTATCTTCCTCAGAATCCTTCTCGCAACAAAAATACCTCCTTCACAGCTTGTCCATTATCCAGCCGCCCCGTTTGCTTTGCCCACTGAAATCCTGATTCTGTCAATTGCACATCTTCACATCACATGTCACCTTTGTCATTACCAGAACTGATGTGGCCCCACGAAGTCCATGAAGAAATAATTTCAGCTGACATTTGCATCAGCCAGACCCCGAGGTCGCAGCCCAACAACTGGTGGACACTAACATCACATGTCAGCTGGACCCACTGGCTGCTTAGCAAGGACACTCTAACCTTCCTTCTGTTGGTTTACAGTGCAATGAATGTGTACGCACACACATACATTAGACACACTAGGCATTTTGAAGAGTCCAGATGTTGCCTCCAGTGAGTCAGAGAATGCAAAAAGGGTGAGACAGACAGCTGGGGTGGGGAGGGGCAGCTGAGATGGACGGACTCTGTGGGAACACCACAGGGAAGAAGCTATACCACGCCGGCTGTCTGCTTAGTGAATGCTAAGATTTTACAAACCAAAAAGTGTGCATGTGCAAATTTTTTTTAAAAATGCCACAAATACACCATCGATTTATTTTTAATGTTCAATAAGACCTAAAGCTGGTCAAAATGGCAAGGTTGTACAATATTCTATGTTATATTTAAATATCTAAAATCCTCTATAGCTTAGCTTGTTTTTTCAGAATTAAAATACAGTGAGGTAAATTCCCTACCCACCAATGAACACTTCCTTGGTAATGGTTAGTGACCTCTTGTTAACACATTGAGCTCTGCTACAACCACAGTACTGTGGAAACAGCCACCCCTCACTCATTTTTATTTTGATGGAAATTGAGTGCAGTGGTTGATTGAAATTTGAACACATACATGGAAGTGTGAACGTAAGTCAAAAATAGAGCTTGTACAATTCTGAATAGCTTGAAAATGAATATTTGGTGTGGCCACTTTTATTATTCAGCACAGCCTGAACTCTCTTTGGCAGCTTTTGTGCAGTTTCTTTAAGTAGTCTTCAGGAATATTTCTCTTGAAGGACATTCAAAGCTCTTCTTTGGATGTTGGCTGCCTTTTTGTTCAGTTCTCTGCTGAGATGATCCCACACTGCTTCAATGATGCTGAGGTCTGGGGTCTGGGGAGGCCAGTCCATGACTGATAGTGCTCCATTGTGTGTTTTTCTATCCAGCTATGCTTTGACTGCACTAACAGTGTGTTTGGGAGCATTGTCACAAGTAGAAATTAAGCTGCTGCCAATCAGATGGTATTGCATGGTGGTTCAGAATCTGAGTGTACTTTTCTGTGTTCATAATTCTCCATAAATCTCCAACACCACTGGCTGAAAAGCAGCCCCAAACCATGACAGAGCCTCAACTGTGTTTTACAGATGGCTGTAGATACTCACTACACTGTTGTGCTGCTCTCCTGACCTCCTCCATACATATTGACGATGATTCGAGCCAAATCTTTCAAATTTGGATTCATCCCTCCAACAGACCTGTTGCCATTCATTTTCAGTCCAGTTCTTGTGTGATGTGGCATACCTCAGCCTTTTCTTCCTGTTTCCCTTCCTTAAGAATGACTTCTTTACAGCCACCTTTCCACTGAGACCATTTCTGATGAGGCTTCAGTGAACAGTAGATGGATCACCTAAAGGGTCAAATAAAGCTCTCAGGTCCTGTGTCAGGTCTTTACTGGATATTCTGCTTAATAGCATGACTTTCACTGTTCCTCTGCTGTTTTTAGGCCTGCCACTTCTTCTTTTGACCTACATTTTTCCTCAAATAATTTAAGTACACATTGCATACCATGCATGGTAAGATTCCAGCTCTTTAGGAATCACCTTGTTGGTGTATTTTATGCTTGTGTGTTTTTGTGACAGACTGCTAGAAAAAAGTGTCTAAAGGTACAATTTAAAACTGGTTCTTTGCTAAGTTGTCTTTTATGTGTAGACACAACACTGGTTCATCCCCTGAGTTAGGTGCGTTTTTTATGCTAGAATGATTCATAGGTCAGTGTTAGGTAACTCAACAAAAAAAACAAACATTCCTTTGAAAATGGTCAGGTACAAGGCCTGGACTGAAAAAGCATGAAAAACCTTGAGAAAGCCTAGAGAACCATTGCTCATGACCACTTTAAAAATTACAATAAGTCTGGCTGCTTGGAAGCAAAATACAAAGAAATGAGGGGGGGGGGGCTCAAGACTTTTGCACAGCGCTGTTAAACTGGTACCTCTGTCTCCAAATTGCACTCACTCGAATGCATTTCAAAGTAATCAATAACTGAAGTCATCAGGTGCAAGACATGATTAAAACACACACACACACAACAGCATACTTCATTGCAGCGTTTGTATGCATGTAATTGGCAATGGCAAAGCTTCTGTCAGCATGGGAACAAAGCACTGCCATTCATCTGTTCAGAATTTAATCAAGAGATTAATTAGTACACAAACATATTATTAGTGGGCCACAAAACACCCCAGTGCACGCAGTCAGACAGAGCTAATCCAAGCTGCCCACCAGGCTTTGTTTCAGCATATTTTACTACATTGCTGCTAAGGAGAATATAAGACAACAGATGGAAAGCCAACAACAGCCAGACAGATGGTATGTGTATGAGCTTTCTTGACTGTGTGTTGGTCTGTGAATTATGGCATTCATGTGTGGACAAAGGGGCTGTAAAGTAATTTCTTATATAACAAAGGTGCGAGCAATCTTACATAACACATATAATTCAAGCACCCCGATATCCTTGCAGCTTTTTTTAAATGAAACTTTGCCTTTCTTTTCTCTACCTTTCATTTCCTGCCTTACATCCCACACCAGTACCCCTAACATTCTGGCAGCCTTTTATCTGTGTTGTGTCTGCCTCATACTGGGTCTCAAGGACCCCAAAGTCCCCTGGATGATATCATTTCCTGTTCTAAATTTCCCATGCGTTCAAAGTGGCATGTGAGCTAAGAACAGCAGCAGGAAGTTCCTGGACTTAATATATCAGCGGGACTCAGATGCAATGTTTGTTCGAGCAACGCACACAAGAAACACACCTCCTTTTTAGTTATATTTTAAGTTTTAAGCTGTTTTTTTTTTCTTATAAGATCTGTCCCTTTGGTTTGAAATCCCACTGATAATTAGTGAGACACAGATAAGACACAGAGAAGACTGAGCAGTCACAGACTACACGCTCACACACAGGATGCCTGGAAAGCAGCCATATTCCCACATACACTAAAGCACTTAGTCCTTTATTCTTAAAGGGAAAAAGAAAAGCAGTGAAGAAAATGAAGGAGGAGGGCGAGAGAAAGGAAAGGAGGGAAGGACATTAAGGAGGAATATGTCCATCCTATCTCGTGAGCTGCATCTGTGACTTACACCAAGCCCCAAGGAATGTACTGTGAAACAGAATCAGTGACAGCAAGTGGGAACACTAAGTCTTCTCCTGAGGACTGCACAGTTCAGGCAGTCCTGCATATATGTGATATGGCACAAATGAGAGGACTGCAGTTAACCATAATTAATAAAAGCACTGATACTAAGAGCTTTACTGGATTTGATTAATAGGATGAGTCAACATAAATGAAGGTCAAGCTGTGCTTTTGGTTATGCCACGTTTTCTCCAAGAGAGGGTGCTAAAGCACTTTGTTGCCGAAACACAAATCAAACTATTCAACGGCTTCAGGCTTTAGCGGCCTAAGGGGGTGCAAGGCGTTTGCTTATATGTCACATATTAACTCCCTTTGCCATTTAGTGATTAGGCTTTTATTACACGTGGCTGCACATGAAAACAGTTTAATGTTCAGCTCGGACTGACAGTGCTGCCTTGTGGTTTGGCGGAGTAACACAAGCAGTGGTGACTAATGTTGAGCAACAGTTAGTTGGCTTTTACACTGACAGATACACTCAATAAAAGTGATTTATTTAGTATTTAAAAATAAAAACAGATAGGATCAAATCGGAGTAGAAATGTAGAAGTTGCACTGATTATATGAATATAAAAAGATGTAAGCATTACATTATGTGCCTTATTTACCGTAGTTCAAGCCAACCTAACACTACACAGAGGGAGTCAAGCAACAATAACACACAGGAGCAGTGAGAGTCAAACAGGTAAGTGGCCGTCCATAAATTTAAAACAGTGAACTTAGAGACACTGTGCAACTCCCCACAGATGCAGAGTCACAGATTCAGGTGATAATGTCATGTGAACCCTTTTCAGTAAACTGTATGTAGCCACTGAGTCATCCACTAGATCCACTACTAATGTCTTTTACCAATATGTATATCACCCATATGTATATACGTATAAATCAGAATGAAAGGCCCCTAGTGCGAGAGCAGGAGGAGGCATAAATGCCTTCGGGGGTCTGTCAGGAAGGACATCTGCATACAAATAGATAAATAAATAAACTGCCAAATCAAATATGCAGAGCTACCTGCTGTGGCAACCCCTTGCGAGTAAGGGAGCAGCTGAAAGTGGCTTAAGTGTACTTGGAGGCATGAATGAAGTACAACTGCTTTAAAGAAGGCTGATTTGGGTAACTGGTCAGGTCACTGAGTTGTGCTGTATTAAAGACTGCCTCACAGTTCACCAGCTGCTGAGAAGTGGAATGCAGTAGAAGTGGGTGAAGGAGAGAGTGTGTTTGTGTGGCGCTGAGAAGAGCAAAGTGTGTGTAAGAGTGCACAAAAAGAGGGAGTGAGAGCTAAAAAGTCATACCATCACCCAGTACAGGCACAAACTTGCTTCCCAATCTACATTCCTGTCCATCTCCCTAATCTGGTGGAGTTTTTTTAGCTACTTCATACATCATCTGGATCATGGAAACACATTCGTCATAAAGCAGGGATAACACGTGACACAAGACTTAACACGCTTCTGCTCCCAATTATGGCCTAAAAAATGACCACAAATTGCCTGATGTGTTGTCAGAGCACCAACAATGCAGCCTACAGAGAAAGAATAGCCCGTCTTTTTCAATGAACGCAGGCAGCTTTTGCTGTGACAATGTTGTTCTGTTCTGTTTACTCCAAGGGAAACATGAGTCACATGACAGGAAGTGGAGGAAGTAACCAGTTGGGTAGGTGGAACGGACAAAAACAATAACCCTACAGTCCTCAAGCATTTGTTATGGCTTCTTTCAGATTTATGAAAGAAATCTTTGGAGCACAAGTGGCTCCATGTGTCTGACTGGAAGACATTTCTGGGAATTTAGAGAGACATGGTAGAACTTCTTCAAGTGGCTACTCTTTCGCCAATACAGTATTCGTAAGAGGCAATGATGAAATGGAAAAACTCAAGAATTACTGCCATAATATGATTGCTAAGGTGGGAACCTCCATGGAATAGGTCCAATCCCAAACAAGGAAGATGCAATCTAACATCAAAGGCCTGCAATCAGAATCTTCCTTACCATGTTTAACAGCTGGTACACTAACTCTGCAGCCAGCACTTTCCTCTCTCTTTAAAAGAACAGAACCAGTGATGAGCGATATTCACACTTGGTAGGCTTCAAAGAGCTAATTGATGGGTTTTACAAAATACCACCTATTCACCGCCTTCTTTTAAGAAAGACACGTATGCAGGAAGATCCAAGCAATGTGAAAACGGCATCAACATCCTTTCTCATGTTTTACTGAGACATGAGATTAAATTCAAATCACAAACATAAAACAACCACAAAAAAAAAAACAGCAAAAATAAATTCTAACAGACACATTTTAACTTTACCACAACTCTCTTTATATCTACCTTGTGCCAGCCTCCGCAGAAGCTGCTGGCGGGCAATGATGCGCGAGAGGCGCAGGGCAGAGCGCCGTCGAGGGGTGTCGCCCAGCCTCAGGTAGAAGTCCTGCCCGTCGGGTGTCATTGCCTCCAGGTAAGTACTCTCACCAGTGCTGTCACAGTCACTCTCACTGTCGTTACTGCCGCCCTTGGAACTTTGATCCGCGCAGTCTATATTGTCATTGATTTCCATGCTCCCACTCTTTGTGAGACCGGCACAGTCTGCACTGTCCTCAGTGCAGATACTGTCAGCACTCTCATCCCTCGTATTATCCACGCTGTCTGCAGTGGTCAAACTCTTTCTGTCCCCATCCTCATCTTTGGCAGTTTCTGTCACGTTCGCGCTGTCCATAGGGTTCACGTTGATGTTTGCAGTCTCTGCATTTCTTGTAGAATTTGCTCTGTCTGCATCTTCACAGTGTGCTGAGGTAGCCACATGAGCTGTGGTCACTGCAGCCTCCACATCATCCACAAGGGTCATTGTGATGTCTGCAACCTCCATAGCATAACATTTAATCCACACTCCAAGTCTCAGCCTGGTGGGTTGTTGAGTGAGCACTCCTTGTAAATTCCTGCCTTTAACATGCCCTTACTGGAAGACAAATCAGCTCCTCTCCCTCCTGCCTCCTCCCTCCAGTTCACCACAGCCGAACAAACACCAAGGTTTCATCACACCACCTGACTCAGATGACAAACCTCCTCGCACACATACAGGCTGACTTCTCAGCTGAGAGATGGAAGGAAGACCAACTCTCACAAGGTCCTTCCTTTGGTCACATGACCAGCAGCCAATAGCCTGAGTGCTTAGGGAACAGTGCACTGCTTCCTGAGGATCTGCCAAAGAAACAATTTTGGTCCATGCCCCAGGCATAAGTGGGCATATCTGTGATAGGAGATGTGATCAGGGCAGGGACAGGGATAGGCCTGGAAAAACATACAATGCCAGCAGCCATATCCCAGTGTGAAATTGGAAGGAGCAGAACAACAGAGCATGTGGATTTATGAGACGGTGCTGAGGAATGTAAGTAGGAGTAAGATGATTGTTGCTAATGCTGAGTAGGACTGCGACTGAATAATAAACCCACACCATCACATTTACACCACATGACATTTGGAATAAGTGATCCAGCAGATATACATCACCCACTTTCCCTGCTAGCCCCTTTCACATAACAGTACATCCAAATAAATCTGTCACATAGCAGATATAATAAGCTTATGCCTTTAATGTGTGACTGAGGGTTACCATACAGTAATCAAGCCAGGGGATAAATGTATGGAATGCAGTGAGTGGAAGAAGAGAGGCCATCCTTTGACCCAGGATTGGCTGAATAGTGATTTAAAAGGACACCTGAATTTATTTTAGAGAGGTAATAAGCAGGGGTAAGAGGTGGATGTAAAAAGCAGGCCTTAGCAAAGTCACATTCACGTCAGCAGTAACACACATACCTGAACTTACAGAAGAGGAGCATTACAGGACAGGGGTTTTTTTTTTAGCCTGCAGGCCAAAAACTGTCAGAAAGCTGTAAGTTAAGAATTTGAAATCCCAGATATGCCCGTAACCAAATTGTTCTGTCAAACAAAAGTCACTGAAACATCAAATTTCTGATTGAATTTGATTACACCGCCCTCTTCAGGAAGTCTGAGTTTTCATAACCGATCTGCACAATTTCTCTGCAAAAGTGGAAGTTTGGAGTATCTGTGTTTTCACTTGAGATAAACTGACAAAAAAAAAAAAAAAAGCCTATAACACTAAGCAGGGCACTGAGTAAACTTCCCATGTGATCTCTGGCACAGAAGGCTGGCACACTAATGTAATGGAGAGCTAAATACTGGAGACATGTATAACCAAAGCGGCACAGGGCAGGGCTGTAGTAAGCAGTCAGCGATAGAATAGTCATCTTTTTCAGTTACAGCAGGCCATGACAGAACAGAATCTACACTGACTATGAAATGAGACTGAAAAATCAGCAGTAGCTAAAGTTGAATTACATGTGCAGCTGGTGGACACGAGAAAAAAGAGTTAATATTAGGAGGAAAAGCAACAGGTCTTATTTTTCTACCCTTGAAAAGGTTTTAGGTGATTTTTAAAGGATGATACTATCATGACCACTCTGAACTTCACAGTCAGGGCAGACTTCAGGATTCTGAACATCAAAGCTTGGTCACCTTTAACCTATAGGTCAAAAACTAAGGAGCTTCATGCCTGAGCACCTAAGGCGCTGAATAACCTTCGGAAAATCTGGAAGGCAGCGGACTCAACTAAAAACAGCAACATTTTGAAATGAGGGTCCCTCCAATAATTCTATGTATAAAGACATGCAGGTGCACCTTGCATATTCTCAAGAAAAAAGTGCTATTTTAACTGTTAGGTGTTTGAAATGATCTAGAAAGCATTCAGGGCCACTACAAAGAAATGTGCTTTAAACAGCAGGAGGCCCTGCAGCCATCCAGCAGCAGATAAAATGCAGCTGGGTTTTACTTAAAGCTGCCTGAGTATTTTCAGTGCAGTACTCAAAGGTCATCCTGAGTGCGAGGCAAGCTGACTGCCACGTCCAGTTTACAGTACTGTGAAATGAATGCATATTAGAAAATAGATGATTCAAGTTAAGTTGACACAGTACTGTGCAGAAGCCTACGAGCCACCCCTCATTTCTTTATATTTTTGCTAGGAAATGGGTGCAGTGCCTTTCATGTTCTTTGCACATGATTTCCAAACATGTGCAAACATAAATGGAAATATAAGGTAAAAACAGAGTTCATACAGTTAACAAGCTTGAAAGCCAATATTTGGTATGATCACCTTTATTCTTCATCATAGTCTGAACTCTCTGAGGCAGCTTTCTTGTCATTTCTTTGAGTAGACTTCAGGAATAGTTCTCCAGGTTTCTTGAAGGACATTCAAAGCTCCTCTTTGGCTGCCTTTTGTTCCATTCTCTGTCAAGATGATCCCGCACTGCTTCACTAATGTTGAGGTCCAGGCTTTTGGGGAGGCCAATGCCACGAGTGATAGTGCTCTACTGTGTGTTTTTCTATCCGGGTGTGCTTTTATTGAATTGGCAGCGTGTTTGGGATCATTGTCATGGTGAAAAATGGAGGAGACACTTTTCAGGTGGCTTTGCATGGCAGATCAGAATCTGACAGTATTTTCTGTATTCATAATTCCATCAATTTTGTCAAGATACCCAACACCACTGGCTGAAAAGTAGCATCACACCATGTTTTACAGATGGCTGTAGACACTCACAGTTGTGCCTCTCTCCTGACCTCCTCTGTAAATATTGATGGTGATTTTTTTTTCTCTGTTTCCCTTCCTTAAGAATGTGTTATTGACAGCCACCCTTCTGATGAGACTTCAGCGAACAATAGATGGATCAGCTGAAGGGCCAGATGCACCTCTCAGGTCCTGCGTCAGGTTGTCTTTTTCGTATTTCTTAATAACGTAACTTTCAGATACTGTTCATCTGCTGTATGGTATGTAATTTTTTTTAGGCCTGCTTCTCCCTCAAAAAAACTTTAAGGGCATACTGCGCACTGGGCCAAGAGATGCAAAAAATTTAGCTAATTGCTCTTTGGGAATCACCTTGTTGATGCAAAAATAAAATTTTATGCCTGTCACACTGAGTTATCTTTGGTATTTTTCATAGATTCACCTAAAGAAATGCAAACAAATGATGTGTTTTTGTGACAGGCTGCTAGTACTCAAAGTGTCTAAAAGGCCATTTAAAGTTAGTTCTTTGCTAAATTGTCTGTTACATGTAGAAACAATGCTGGTTCATCCCTTCAGCATGAATGCCAGAATAATTCATAGGTCAGTATTAAGTGGCTCAACAAACAAAAATATATTCCTCTGAAAATGGTCAGGTGCAATGACTGGAGTGAAAATGCATGAAAAAGCAGAGTCCAAAGAAAAACTCTGAAAGGTGTTCAGAAACTCTAGAGAAGACCACTTTAAAAATGACTACAAAGTCTGGCTGCTTGAAAAACATAAAGAAACAATGGATGGCTCAAGACTTTTGCACAGTACTGTATGTTTGTGTAAATTCCCTTCTTCTGCATCTGTTTTTTCTAACAAACTGTCACACACTCAAATACATAAACTCCCACACCAAAGCAGCTAAGGCTCACAAAACCCACATTCAAAGGGAGACCCACACTTACTGCTAACTCAAAAATCTGTGGAATTACAACTAAATCCAGGTGTTATGCTGTACTCTGTGTTCTCTCACTCACACACATGCACGCACGCACGCACACACGTACACACACACACACACACACACACACACACACACACACAATTTGCCTTTTTTTTCATCTGCATCTTCAGTCTGGCTTAATATTGGTAATCTCTCAACTACATCTGGCAACCAGTGTGTGTGTGTGTGTGTGTGTGCGTGTGCATGTGTGGGGGGTGGGGTGAGAAAATGCTCTATTTTATGTGGGTATGGACTTTACACATTATTTGTTATGACTACCTTTCAGTGAATTAAATTCTGAACTGCATCACCGAGATTAAATCAGCCTCGTATGGAAACTCACTCACAGTTTTTCTGCTGTAAAACAACCACAAATACAACCAAACGGGTCTAAATTTATAACATTTGACTAACATGGATTCTCCAGATAGTCCACTGCTCCGACTAATTCATAGAGTGGAAAATGCACTGCTGAATACCAGCATAACTGTAAGGCCAGATGTGCACATTTTTAAGGATTCCCCATCCCCATATCGGATCCAGACAGATGTGAACTGTGAGCCTTTGAGCTGATGGGTTCAGCAGCAGGATGAAGGAGGGGTGCTGAAGGAGGGGCTGTGGGTTTGGGGCTCTTGGGCTCTGAGCAGAGGATGGAGGGGTTAGAAATATGGGGAAAGAGGATTACAGGGCCAGCAGGTGTTCTCTGCTGCTTGGTTTGACTGATATTCTCTTCCAAATTGCGTATAAAGAATCACAAAAGCAATAAATATTGTAGTAACTGTCCTTCAGGCTGAAAATAATCTTTAGCAATGCTTTAGCAGGCTTTCGCTGGTCACGCACGCCATCTATCACCGCTGAGCATTGTAATACACCATGAACAGGCGCACTGGCTTTGACCGACATCCCGGACTGTGGTGGTTTGTGTTGTTGTGAATGCGGGAATGTTCAGCGTTTAATTTGCTTAAGAGGCGCACATCTCGGTAATTACATTAAAGCGAGGGGACAGCTGCAGCTCTCTGACGCACAGTTCAGGGAGAGAGAGAGAGAGATGGTAAACTCTGCGCATCCAGGCCACTGTAAATACAGAGCAAGTTCGCTCCTTCTCCAGACAAGATCATCCGAAATAATAAATAGTGAGAATAAAATAAGTAAAAGTAAACCAGACTCCGGAATGGAACAATAAATACTGAATGATTGGCATCTGAATCCCCCCATTTGGACGCCTGTCCACAGCACATGCCTGGGTGCTGTTTTGAGGACTAAATTTGACAATGACCTTCCCAAAATATCAGGGTGCGCGCTGCCGTGACGCTACGGGCACACAGCTATATGCAGTGCATAGACTGAAGATAAACTTTTGTCTTCCATAGCCTTCTAATAATATTATAAGGTCTCAGCTTCATCCCATGTCGGAGTACAAACGATCCTATGTAAAATCACACCACCCAAGAGTGAGGAGGGAAAAAAAGACGAATGTTCAACCATTTAGTCGGAAATCATAAAAAAATCTGAAATTTCAGACTAGAATATATGCTGAATTAAAAAAAAAAAAGTAAGGGGTGTCTTAATGTAGCCTAGCACTTCATTCTCGGTGTGGTTACAGAGAGGTTATTTCATCTATGAGGATATACTGAATCCCGCATATTCAAATAAATCTCGCTTCCATTTTTGGCTCTCTGACCTGCTAACCGTCTCTCCCGGACATTTCTCCACAGCAGATCCCAAGCCTTGGACGTTGAGTCCCGCAGTTGCTCACTGATCGACCGCCGCAGCTGTAGCTTGGCAGACTTTCGCTGGGTTGTCATTGCTGTGCAGCCGGACGCATATTCCCGCGACTAAAAAAAGGGGGAGAAAAAAGGAGAAAGAAACAAAAACCTGCGCTCGTCAACCACAAGCTTATTCCTTTATTCCGCTAAGAACAGCCCAGGATGAGACAGTGCGCCCCGGCTTCTGCGTTTGGCTGCCGCAATAGTCGTCACTGCTACACCTGGTATGCACTGGCGCTGCGTCACCTTTCTGCACCAGCGGAGGCGTATGGAGTCCTGGATGAGGCTCTGGACCCCAAAACGATGCACTGATTAAACTAATAAATCATTTCTGCCGTCTTCTGCCCCCTGCCCTGCTAGTCCACAGTCGTTTGTAGGGCGAAGGTGCAGAAACGTTACAACATAACTTCAGCATGTGAGTCTAGACCTCTGACAAGGCGAGCCAGATGTGAGAGGCTGATTTCCCCCTCCCCAAGGGTAGGACTCTCTCTCTCAAACAAACACACATGCAAATCAAACCTAGGCTACACGATCTCCACGCCACAAACCCACCCACTCACCCAAACAAGGATCTCTTTCAGTCCCTATAGGCTACCAGTAACACACAGCCAGGGCCAACAAGCCTAAAATAAAAATGCACCAGCAGCTGAGATGAATCTGAAGAGTTAAAAATGATGTAACTCTAAAACTGTGTGTTGCAGCAGTATAAAAGTGCAGAATGGGATTTGCAGCTATGTCTAAGGAGGCATAGCATGCATAGTTAAAAGGGTATTGTTAAAAAAATAAATATATTTTCTGTTGCTGGCTACCAGGTGCTCCCCCCTGGTATTTTGGGACTGAATTTGCTCTAAGTCACAGGGCAGACACTCACAAACTGCAACCTAAGTTTGGTTCCTGGAACTGCTCTCCTTAGCATTTCTGGTCATTTAGTCACAGGCCTGACCTCAGAGGGCACCGCTGAGGTCACAGTGTCAACACACTTTGTGCTTTGGTAGTGAGTGACTTAATCATTGTCTTTACTCCTTTTTTAAAAGTCCTCCAATTCCAACAGTTTCTTTTAAATCTTTCGGAAAGGATGGCAAATAGTTAAGACAGTTTGCAAAACTGGAGGTGATGTTTCCAAGAACTTAATGTCAGGAGACAGAAAGCATCAGCAAATTCTCAAATTTAAAATGCCGAATCATAATGTGGCTGCTTTAAAAATGTCTGTTTGTGATCTTAACACCATGTAAGCTGCCAGTTTTGTACAGGATGAGGAAAAACTGCAATAAAGCCCTCAAAGGCTTTGCAAGTGCTTCAGTGGGTTTCTAACTTTACCTTGAACTGCACTAACTGGTGACTGAGTAACTGAATACACGACTATTTCTTGACTAACTGAGATAAAGTGAGGGGTACTCAATGGCTGGCATGCTGCAGCCAACATGACAACCTGAAGTGAAAGTGCTCAACCATCTGAGCTGTCTCTCTTTCAGAGCCACATCCACCCCACTGACAGGTTAAGAGTTTTCGGAATTTCATTCTGAGCTCTGAGTTATTCCCATGTCATTCCAGGAATGCCAGACTAAGCGATCAGACCGGCCGGGATGCTCCTCAGTTGCCGTCTGCCTGACACCATCGGATGTCCTATTTGCGGTGTTAAATTGCAGGTCAGCAGGGATCCATGAGTAGAGACCTGATTCAACATTTCAGCTTGTCGAAACACGCTTGACGAGTGGTCAGCAGAATCCTGAGGTTATGTGGACACCAAACACTGCTCTACTGACACATTTCGCCATCTTAGTTAAGGGTCTGAATAAATATTTGGTGAAATAATTCCATCCAGAATGTGATTTGTGTAGCTGCACATCATAGATGTTGAAGTTGAGGGATATTAAGGCTGGAGTCTGCTCTGACTTCCCTTGATTTGCCAGGTCATGGCAATAAATCTGTTGATAGTTTAGCCATTGAGTGGCCCACTGATACATAGCCATGTATCTGTTACATTTAACCATACTCAAAAAAATTAAAATGAAAAAGATGAGAGTGGAAAAATGGGGAAAATATTTTTTGTTTTTGGCACAGGCACATTACAAGGATTTCAAACAGACCCTAGAAAAGATGTAGGTATTCAGTGCCGGTGTGGCAGTTTGTACTAAAGATGCTGAAAATGCTGTCAGGAAATGTGGCGGTGGTGCACCTGCGTGTCATCCCAAAGAACTGTGACTTGAAAAAAAATGTACGACGATGATGAGAGCACGCAAGAGGAATAAGGCTGTGTAGGAGTGACGTGTGTATGTGCTTTTAAAACAAGTAACACATGTCTTGAAGGGAGTCGTGAAAGGCACAAACAAGTTTCTTATTTCTAGCTGCAGGCATCTGAAGTAAACCAAATCCAGATTCCGCAGCACCATTTGGTTCACAGAAATGTAAACATTAACTCTTTCTGTTTCTACAAAACAAAAAAGTCTAGTCTACATATGACAGAGGGAATCTACATGGTGTGGAGAAGCAGCAAGTGTGTGGTGTGGGTCATGTTATAGAATGTCATGAGTAAAACTGATGATTAAGAATGTAATTAGACTGAACCAACACACCACCGTCACTGCATTCCTCCAGAGTAACGGGGACGATCACAGGAGCACTGAAACAAATTTTTGAGGGCTTCACTCATAGGATGGTGTTGTGGTTGTCACTCATGGAATTATATGAACAGAACTGAACAGGTTACTCATATGAATAAAGGGTGTAATTTTTGTCTGTTGCTGCTCAGCTTGATGCTAAGTAGTAGCGCACCTTTCTGTCTCTTTATCTTCTACTAAGCCACAAAAAGTTATGATACAATTTCTGAGTGACTGCCTGTTTGATATGTAGTTCATATCATGCTGTTACAGGTATTTGGCTACAATATGTGCAAACATAAATTTGCAAAGGCTTGTAAATAAAGTTCAACCCACACTAAAATAAAATATATACAAACAGAGAGACCCTGTGGCCTGCACACAGCTGTGTTCCCCATCCTGTCTTATATGGTCTGCAAAACTTAAGGATTTTAGCACACAGCCAACTATAAGCACAACTGGAATATAATCAGAGTGCACGCACATACCTCTGATGAGCAGTGAGTGCACTGATTATTTCCATGACCAAAGTATTAGAATAAGCAGAAGAGTGATGAAAAGATAACCTGAAATATCTTCTAGTTCATTGATTCATAAAACTATGTTTTTGCAAAGTAAATTTAAAATCTTCCACTGACAAAACCCAGACACTATATTACAATCAATGTTCACTCGAACATTTTTTTAAAAATTGCTTTCAGTGTTTTAAGAAAGCAAAGTGATTCATCTGTTTGATGAAACATAAACACGTCTGCATTAACTATAACATAATAAATGCATAAACATGAGGTCACTGTGAAAACCAAGAATAAAACAAAAAACAACAATAAAAAAATGTTAATGTAGATCTTGTTAAAATATTCTAAGTTATGTAAATAGTGGAAGCTAAAACACAACTGTTAATATTTCAAGGAAAGTTATTATGTTATACAATCCACATTGGTGCTCATAAACTTTTTTTTTTTTCACCCTTTGATTCTGGTATTCTCTGTTGTTAGGAATTTTATGTACTGTGCAAAAGTCTCAAGCCACCCCTAGTTTCTTTACAATTTCCAAAGAGCCAGAGTTTCTAGTCATTTCAAAAGTGGTCTTGAGGAATAGTTCAGTTTTTCTTTGGGCATTGGCTGCTTTTTCACACATTTTCAGTCCAGACCTTGTTCCTGACCATTTTCAGAGGAATGTTTTTGTTTGTTTGCTAAGCCACAACAAGGCACCTAACTCAAGGGATGGATCATTGTTGTGTCTACACATAACAGACAACATGGCAAAGAACCAGTTGAAGTTAAATAGTTGAATCTATGAAAAACAAATGAGTGAATGAATACCTTTATTAGTCCCTCAATGGGGAAAATTTTTTATTGGCATTAAAAATGCCAAATATAATACAGTTTGACAGGCATAAAATAGTAATCTGTCACCAGCAACGTGATTCCTAAATAGATCTTAGCCACCTTGGTGGATCTTGGGATGGAGTGCAGAATGCTCTTAAAAGATTTCAGGAAACTGGACAAAACTGGATAAAAGAAGAAGTGACATACCTAAAAAAAATAATAAAATAAAATAAAATAAAAAGACTATCTACAGCAGATGAACAATATCTGAAAGTCCTTCTCTTGAGAAATAGTAAAAAAAAATCCAGCAGACCTGACACAGGACCTGAGCATGCATCTGGCCCTTCAGCTGATCCACCTACTGTTCACTGATGTCTCATCAGAAGTGGAAAGGCAGCTGTTACGTAGCCATTCTTAATGAAGGGAAACAGGGTAAAAAGGCTGAGGTATGCCAAATTACACTAGAACTGGACAGAAAATCAATGGCAACAGTTGAAGTGACGAATCGAAATTTGAATATAAATTCCCCACTCAATGCGGTCTCTTGTCTCTTTGTTTGCTTCATGCTTGGGTCCTCTACCAGAGGCCTGGGAGCTTGAGAGTCCTGCACAGTATCTTAGCTGTTCATAGGACTGCGCTCTTACTGACAGAGAATCTTGGATGTCATTCCTTGAATCTGATTACCATGGGGACCACTGTTCCTGGTGTTGCTATCATGGCATTGATGCATCTATCACTACAGCTTTCTCCCTCTGCTTGTTCACCACTACGGTGTGTGTTTGGTTAGCCATCACCAGTTTGTCTGTCTGTATCTGGTTCCACAGGATCTTAGCTTGATCATTCTCAACCACCTTTGGGGGGTGTATCCCATTTTGTTCCTGTATACTATGCCAGTCACTTGGTTATGGTGTTCTATGTATGCCCTGCCTGCTAGCATCTTGCACCCTGCTGTTATGTGCTGGATTGTTTCAGGGGCATCTCTGCACAGCCTGTACCCGGGGTCTTGCCTGGTGTGGTAGACCTGGTGGCCTGTTCATGGTTCCCATTTGCCTGTGGAATTCCACGGTACTTGTAGCGGCAATGCTGCCTTCCGGTAGTGCAGTCCCCTAAGTTCTGGCTACCTTCCCACTTGTTGTTACCATCCAACTACACTGCTCCAGTCCGAATGCTGTAGATCCTAGTGGTGTGGATCAGTGAATCTATGTCTCATTCACTCCTGATATAGAGCTTGATGTCATCCATGTACTATAGAGGAGTCAATATCTGTAGCCAGTTTTGTTAAACCATCAGGCCTATGCAGAACAGCAGTGGTGACAGAGCATCTCCTCGGCCACTTGATGGTGACTTGTGCAATTGGGCTTGAAATTCGCCTCTAATGTTGTTCTCCATATCCCCATTGAGTTCCTTAGGATCCTGTTGATTCTAGAGGTCTATGCATTTCAGGATCCATGTGTGAGACATAGTCAGGCAGTGCAGAGATTGGTTGGTCTGGTCTCACAGTCGTGAGTGACTGCTCAGTCTACCATGTAGATCTTCTGTTTTGCTGTTCTTTTTCTGCCAGTTCCTTTCTGGGCTCATGCCCTGACAGGAGCATCCATGTTGTACTGTGGCAGAACTGTTGGCCATCCAGTAGTTGGATGGAACTGGCTTCGTCTGGAGGACCTTGGTGATTGGCCATTCTGGGTGCATTTCATCTCATGCTGCCAGGTAGCATTGCCACTACAATACAGGTTGAAATAGTTGGGGATCTAATAAATTAAATTCAGAAGTACACCTTTTACTTTTACATTGTGTAAAATGAATGCCCTTACACGGTATTATACCTATTAAACCTGCACAGCTGAAATTGGTTACTTTTGACAGGAGTCCCTGAAGTAAGTGATGCATTAGTATTTTTAACAAGACAGAAAAATAAAAATTCATCCTTAATTTAAAAAAAAAAAAATCACAATATGAAGTGTCACTGTCTTGGGTCTGTGACCCAGTGTTTTCTGTTTTGGTCTTTGGAGATCCTGTTGTCTCCATTTAATTATTAGTTTATTGTAGTTTTGCTGTTTTGAGTTTTGGTCTCTTTATGTTTCCCTTCTTGGATTTCTAGTTATAGTTATTTGCATTTTATTCCTGTTTCTCTATGTTTTCCATGTCATTCCTGCATCCTGGTGTTCCTGTGTCTGTTTTGTCCCTCTGTATCCTAGCCCCTTGTCTCATGTTTTGTATTTGGTTTCACTTCCCCATGTTTCTCTGTGTACCTGCCGCCCTGTGTTATCAAATCTGCATTTCTGTACCCATGTTTACTCACTTCCTGTTTTATTTTGCCAGTCCCTTGTTCAGTGTGCATTGTGTTTAATTTGCTTCCTTTTTGTCTCATTAGTGTCATTCAGTTCACCTGTTCTCCCCTTGTTACCTCTTGTCTGCATTCTCCTCATCATCCATGGTTTCCCTTCACTTTGTGTCTCCTTGGTGTGTGGTGTATGTTCCTAGTTTTATTATTACAGTATTTCTGGCCCTGTGTAGCTGCAGTGTATTATTTCCAGTGTGATTCTGCAATAAAGCTACATTTAGGTTCCTGTCCCGTGAGTCCCGTGTTTGGGTCCAATTCCTGCCTTCCACACAGTGTTCTGTGATAATAAAGCACCTGGGAGATACCTCTGTGTTCTCTGTGTACCCCAGTCAGTAGGATTAGGGTGAAAAATATTGACTGGACTTTACCAGCTATTGCAGTTACTAGTACAGTATGTGAAGAAATTGAGGCTGATAAACTGAGGCTGAGTGAGAAAGAAAAGAGAAATTAAACACTTCTGTGGAAAACTACTAAACTTCCAGGGAGTTTGATCCACAGTCAGTCAGTTTTGGGTTTCACCCCTGTGATGTTGATGCTAAGCTGGTCCCTGAGGTCAACATCTACTTTGGGCAGAGAGAATGAGCACCACAGGATCACTGTCTCTCACAGCAGCAGCCAATCAAAACATCAACCTAACACATTCCAGGACTCAAACAGCCAATCAAAGCAGCACAATAGATATTTTCTGGACAGACCTTGTATCTGACTTTCTGAACAAATACACAGTATGGGCGTCTCCACCAGGGAAGCAATCAGATCTTGCAGTGGTTTAAAAAAAAATGGACAGAGCTGGTTTGGAGAAGGCTGCTGTCTTCCAGGGGCAGAGGAGGAGGAGGAAGAGAAGTCAAGTTTCTCCTGCTTTTTTCTGTGTGGTAATTTAAGGTTGTAAAGATATGTCATGATGCGGCCAGTGCATGCAATGGTCACAAAGGCAGTGTTATGTATTTCCAGAAGCTTGTGTTAGTCATCTTCTTAGGCCTGAATATGATTCCTACCCAGAAACATTTCTAACATTTTATCCCTCTGAAAGGGTTCACTTATTCACTGCAATAGAATTACTGTAAAAAGTCAATAGCTGCACAGTGAGTCCGGGTTAGTGAGTTCAGTCTAATCAATGATTTAACAGATCATGTGACCAAAGACTGTGACAAAACCATCTGACCAAGCTACTCCTTTCTCGTTGCTTCTTTAAATGCTCCATGATTTCTCAGCTGACATGAATCCTCTATCCATTTCTCTTCCTCTTCCTCCTCCTCATCCTCCTCCTCTACTTGCTTGTTTTTGTTTTCCTCATCCCTGCTACTCTCTCCCTGGTCCCTGTCTTCTATTTTCAGCAACACTCAGTCATTCAGGCCAAGCAGCACAGTTCACTGGATCCAACGGTTTGAGCCTGAGGAACACATAACCTCCCCTATTTTTTACTGTGTCACTAACAACTGCTTACCTCATCTTTGTGCAACAAAAAACTCTCAGAAGCATTTTCAGTCCATAAATTAAATTGTCATCGTGTCACCTGCAGTGAGTACCAGCAGTCCGCTTAAGTGGAAAACCTCCAGATTAAATGAAACCATTGAACAGATGGCATCATGTGACCTTGACCTAAATTCCGAGCTCATACTATGTGTTTTAGTTATCCATGAGAGAACACACACACACACACACACACACACACACACACACACACACACACACACACACACACACATACACACACATAGACACACACATACACACACACACACACCTCATCTTACAGTGAATCACAGTTATTCCATATGCTCACATCCTCAGAAAGCTTCATGAAGGCTCTCTCTAGGATTCAGATCACATCTGTTAATGTGTTCAATCTTGATTATGTACTTTACCTTTAGCAGGCTAACATGAAATAGAAGCTGTACACTACCTGTGCGAGTAACCCAGCTGGGGTGGGGTGGGGTGCAAGCCAGGGTAGTCCTGGTACTGGCCCCAAGCCTGTAAAAATGAGGAGGGTTGTGCCAGGAAGGGTATTCAGAGTAAAATCTTTTATCAAGAATGAGATTCCCATTGCCAGTGGAAACTATGCTACTGTTGGGTGAAGTCTGTTGGGGGATGAAAGGAGGAAAGCATGTTTGGAGGCATCAAGAGAGAAGGAATGGAGGGAGTGTGGAGGTGAGAGTGGAGACTTTAAATGTAAAGACTATGACTGGTAAAAAGAGAGAGATGACTGAAATGATGGAAAGAAGGAAGGTAGATACATTGTGTATGCAGGAGAGCTTTTATCATATAAAATAAATAGACAATAAAACTACACCACATGCTCAAAGAAAAGTAATCCTTTCTCATAGTGCTAGCTTTCATGACTGACAAATGCTGCAATGTTTAGTATTCAGAGCTGATATTGCTGTTCTGACCTTTGACTTTGGTACATCAGAGCGATGCTGTGATTGGCAGGTGCTTCAAGCAAAAGCAGACAGTGAACACTCAGGATGAGTGGAAATAGTGGGTGGGGGTAGACAGATGGTGGTGGCTCTCAGATGAGAAACCCAGATAAGACCAAAAGTACAATGAGATGTAAAATCAGTTTACTAAAATATTGAAGACATTAAATTTCCAAGAGGAAAAAGCCTGAGTGAAAATGATTCTGTGATATTTTTCGCATCAGCCGCTGAGGAATGCTATACTTCGGTCAATTCCCTCAGAAAAAGGGGCCGGGGGAAAGTGGGTCAGGAGCTAATTCAGAGTGTCTGTCCACACACTCTCCAGTAACAACAACAACAACTTCCCTTGTCCAGCCTGTGAAGATAAGTCTGTTGACACTGTCCACCTCCTATTCTGGGGACTGGATCACCTACAGGAGATGCTATCACCGTGGCCCACCCGAAGTGAGAGACACAAAACGAGTGTCTTGGCCTGTGGACCAAAGAGGAGAGACGATGCAGATGGGGAAAAAGAGGAAAGCAGGCTCAGGGGAGACAGAGGAGGAGGAGACAGATGAGGGGGTTTGAATGCTAAGAGCAGATGACTGTGGGGTGCAGACTGTGGCATGAAAGTAGAAGGACCTCGGGGATGACCGGGAGGGGGAACAATAGGGAAACTCCACAGGCCATCGCAGTGCAGATCATACACTGATAGGAGTTCCTTATTGCTGAGTGTCTCATTTTAATGGCACTTAGGGGCTGTAAACACATAGTGAGGTTTTTAGCTCTTAAAATAAGCATTTTTACCTGGAAAATCCTCAAGGACCAACTTCCTTCCTCAAGCCCTTTCTCTGTGTTGGGATAGGCTTTCAAGACCACACACAGTAAACACACAAGTTTGTACAATATAAATATAAAAATCTGCCACCGACACCCACACCAAATATACAGAAATGCACAAGCAGTACAGTTTAATGTTTATTCTGGTGATACTAAGAGCTGGCATGTTTGTTACAATTAACTACAAGTGTGTAATTACAGTGAAACATTTAGACTGGGGAGTAATTAGGCTGGTGCAACAAACTGATACTTGAGTCTTTGCTATATTTAGTCTGTTTGTCTAAGACTGGCTGAATGTTTATACAATAACAGCTGTTATTAATATTTTCACATTATTAATGAGTCAAATGGCATCATGTGTATTAAAGGACGTGAAAAGACCACAGAGAATTATCATCCTTCCCAGTTCTCCTCAGCGCCGAGCCCTCATGGAGCATTTCATGCCTTGACCTGTTTGTTGTTTTCGGTGACTGATTATGACCTGTGGCACAGCTCTGAGATCTTTGCTACGAAGCGAGTTCAACATACTCAGGCTGTCTTTCCATTTTCAGGACAAGCGGTCACACAAAGCTGGTTGTCGACTCTCTAAGTTAACCCAGGGTTTCCCTTTCGCGGTCGCTTGAACGGGGTGGCGTTAGGCAGCATCTGACCAGTCACAAGATCAGCAGGCACAAGTAGTTGCTCTGTTTTAGGATCATATGTTAATGCTTATAGAAAAGTAAAATCGTTTTTAAAATCATTTGCAGCAAACAGGAAGAAAAATATGAATAAAGTTTCCTCTGAGATACTGAAGCCCATCAGAAAAACAGACTTTAGATGCTATTTAAAAAAAACTTCCTCTATCTGAACACAGAGGTCTGAGATTTCGTACCTGTTGATTGTCTGTCCCAGTCGCGTCTCTGTCTCCCAAGTGTGTTGTCTCTGTTTTTGTTTATCTTTCTATCTTCATGTCAAGGTCAGATGTGTGAGTCTGTGTCTCAGTGATAGTCGCTTCCTGCCTTATTTTGATAGTGTCTTGTCTCTTGTGTGCTGATTTTAGTTTTCCTTGGTTTTGTTTCCCCCAGTGAGTTTCACCTGTGTTCTCTGGTGTTTTCCACCTCCCTAATTACCTTTTGTGTGTGTATTGCCTCTGTATTTTCCTGCTCCTTGTTGCATCGTCCGTTCCTGGTTGTGTGTCTTATTTGTTCCATGTTTGCCTGGAGCGTCTTGGTTTTTGTATTATTTGCCTTTTGGAGCATTTCTGTATTTTACCTAAGAACTCTGTATTAAAGCCTCTTCAAGTTCATGTATGCTTTCTGAGTCCTGCATTGGGGTCTACACTCTGCCTGCCGCACAGCCCGCTCCATGACAGATTCTCTGACTGTACACTAACTGCTGTGCAGCAAAAGACTGTCAGCAACCAACTACCTGGTGAACATAGCATTGGCGTGTGGCAGCTAAAGAGAAAAATGAAGCCAAACAGAAGTGCCAGAAACTAAAGTGGCCACTTGAGTGCGGCTCCAACAGGTGGCTCCATCCCCTTCATATATAAAGGCTGAAAGTTATGCATTATATGGATGTGAACACTTTGAGTGAGCGGTAGGTTCCAACATAGGTGCCATTAACTGGAAGCTGCCTGCTACGCTTGGCCTCAGCTAATTCAACTCACTTAACTGGACCTCTCAGCCATGGGTGTGGTAGTGGTGCCTTTCAGGGTAGTTTAATGCAATTATCTGGCACATAATATAGTTTGCTGTGTGGTTAATCGAACTGCATCCTGCCCAAGTCTCCAAGTCTGTGCGCCATCTTTTTGGGTGAGTGAAATTCCTATTTATTATAATGAAACATGAAAAAAAAATCACTGTGGGAGTTTAAAAATCCATCAGAGACAGCAGAGGGCAGAAGGACAGAAGAAAAATGAAAAGGGAGAGGTGAGGGAGGAAACGGTGGGGAGAGCTGGACTAAAGCCAAATCCACTTCCAGACTTGTTAAAGCACTGCTGCATATTGCAGCAATATTTACACACACTTACACAAACACACACACACACACACTGTAGCACACTTACCAAGCACCCAGCAACAGTTTTATAGGGGACCTCCTACATCAGACTGCAAACCTTTAATGTTTGCTCTCGGGTGGGTCTGCACATCGGATTAAGTCATAAAGGTTTACTGCAAGTTAATTGCTGAGCCAACTTCTACTCATGCAAAACACACACCAGCAGAAATTTGCAGTCCAGCTGAAACATGTTTTAAATTTAATGGGATGATATTTGTCACTTTAAAACAACAACAAATAAACAAATGTCAGCAGGGAAATGTGAGCCAGAAGCCTGCAGGAGCAGCAGGCCAGTCAGACATATTTAAACATTTTACAGACAGACTAGAGGACCATTAAAAGGGCAGCGGGCCATAGGTTGAGATTACTCACATCCTCCCTGAGCACTTTTCAAATATTTCAAAAGAGTGATGGATCATATGTTATGTGTAATCCTGGGCTACAGTGAAAACAGGGAGAATGTGTGTCAGTGTGCATTTTTTAAACTGAGGTCATTTGTAGCTTATCAGCTGCTCTAAAATAGCAGCACTCTCCTGAAATACCTTTGCCAGAGAAGTGAAAGTGTGCAGCTTGTCTGAAAAATGCAACAACTGACGAAAAGTGAATTTCATGAAATGGGCTTTGAACACGAGAGTTAGTGTTATTGATAGAAAGTGGAATAAGGTCACTGTTTTGCATAAGCAAGCTTAATGAAGTCCCAGGTCTGCACTGCCGCTCTCTTTTAAAGGAGACTGGCTGCTGTGACTGTGCTTTGTTTGGGGTTAAATGAAAGTGCAATGCAAACTTCCTTTTCTCTGAGCGAATATCATGTTTCATTTCAATAAAATACTGTAATCTAGGAATAATATTTGTACCGTCGTAGTAGCACACATCCAAACATTTTCCAGTTCCCTCCTTTTATTATGAAAGCACATAAATTAAAGGTCATGAGGCCTTGAGGCCTCCACCTGGCATCACATAATCTTATAAGTCGCAGATCTTCTCTTGTTTGTAAATATTTCACCAAATAGTTGAAAGTTAAGATTGGGTATTTAATAAATCTCACACATAAGTGGGTCTGTTCTGACCTGCTCATGCTGACATACTGAGCTTAAATGGGCCCTGAACAAAGGCTTCACTGGGACATTTCTATCAGGATAACGCAGATGATTGACAGGTCACATGGGAAAAAGCCACTTCAGCCAAGCTAAATTGTCACAAATCTTCGTTCAAGTTTCTAAAGTGGGTTAAAACGCAGAAAAATGAGCATTGTGCAATATGCAGCGGGGGTGATGTAAAACCCCACAGGCACTAGGGAGGGATCATTCAAATGCAAATTAATTTGAGATCAAATAAAATGCTTAAACGGCTGTTACTGCATATTCATTCTCCTGAAACAAAGTGCTGAAAACATAACCTTTGCAGGAATTAAACATTTTTGTGGCTTAAGGAATAATTCAGTTGAAACTTCATACGGTTCCATGTGAGCCACAGATATTCAATAAAGCTGTCACAGTGAATAAATATACATACTGAGGAAAATTACAATAATCTGCAAACAGATAAGGAGGCATCCAGCACAGAACACAGTTTGAATGCCATTAGTTGCGGTTATAGGACATGCGAGGAATCCCCTCTTTATCTGGCAGAGAGCAGGGCGAATGTCAGCAGCGTGAGCAGAGATAGGACCGTAACATGCGTCGCAGCGCAGACACGGACCTCACCGGCACACAAACGCTGACTGATTTGACGGGATTTTTAGAAAAGAGTCAAAGGGTTTCCTGATATCAGAGGAGAAAATAAATACTCTTGAGTGAGAGAGTGAAGCACAAAAAGCAGTTCATCTAATCTACACTCCTCCCTTGGCGCTGCGTGATTGTATAAAATTTTTCTTACTTACAAATACAGAAACATCCCCGCCGCACGCCACTGACAGCGTCACCTCTGACCTCCCTGCAGACTCCGGGGTTTCATTACCCACAGCAGACGCCTGACCGGTGTTAACGCCACATCTGAGACACCCCAAGTGTTACACACACACACACACACAGGTACAAGTACACATAGACAAAACGCACAAACGCAAACAATTCCACGGTGCAGTAAATGTGACCCGGTCACCAAGACATCTCCCTGGGTTGCACTTAACTATAGTAGCTGTGACGCCTGTGCATGTCAATCAAAGGACACACACTCTGAGGATAAGAGATATGGACAGGGTCAGAGCTGTACTCATTAATCATCTCCCCAGACCCTTGCATCACAGTTTGTGGGGATGTGATGACCAGAGAGAAACAAAAGAAAACAAATAATAGTGAAAGATATTTCTGATTAAAGACCTTTTGTTTTTTCTTATGGTGAATGACACGTTAAGCCTCTGTTTGTTATCGCATGAGAAATTCCACCAAACCGTGGCTTCAAAGCAGAGTTGGCTTGTATGTTTTACTGTCTATGGGTTTGCACCTAAATATACGTGTGTGTGTGTGTGTGTGTGTGTGTGTGTGTGTGTGTGTGTGTGTGTGTGTGTGTGTGTGTGTGTGTGTGTGCATTTTAAGTAGAAACAGTATATCATTACGTCTGAGTGGCTGACCTACTGGCTGGGAATCCTGTGGGAGACATTCCCAGAAGCCAGTTTTATCCCGAAGTGGGAATGCAAACAATCCAACAGAAAGGAAAGTGAATACACACAGCCCCCAACTCGCACACACACACACACACACAGTCACACTCTTATTATAAAGGGTACCTTACCTGCTGATCCACTGCTCATCTTTGCAGCAGCCTGGCATGGAGACAAGAGAAGGAGAAAAAAAATAGAAATTAACTACAAAAGCAACACTTGAGTGGTCCAGAATAATCTCAGTGTTTTCCTCGTACAGCAGCAGTAGCTATGCTGGGAATATGACTCAAATTCCAAATCTGGCTCAACCAAGAAAACATATTTCATGAGTGTTTATGCCATATGATCACATGAAAACCCACAAAGCCCTAACAGCTTATTTGCTAGTATTACCAGAGATTTATTGGGAATTAAAAGAAAAAAGTGTCACGTGAAGAATATGTGGTGGATTCGCTGACACACTTTTGCTTACTGAGGCTGAGGGCCCTGGAAGAAAAAGCTACTTAAAGAATAAAAAAGAATAAATCATTCCATTAAACTGGAGTAAGTTGGAAAGACTTTGCAGCTGAGTGTCCCTGTGTGATTTTCTGATAGCACAGGATTTAAAAGAAAAGTACAAGGGCAAACAAAATAAGGCATAAGTCACGGCAAAAGCTACATGAGCAATTAGTCTCCTTGTTCACATAAATCGATAAACCTAAAGATCTAGGATCCCATTTCCGAGTGTGGGAAACTTTATTCCAACACAGATAGTGAACAGTGAATGCTGCCTCTGTCATTGGAAAACCCCAAACTGAGATTCACTGAAGTTCTGCAGTTTCACGGAAACTTCTGTTTGATTATCCTGAGGTCAAACTATACTGTATATTACACAAGCCATTGTCTCTACTGTCAGTTCAAGATTTAAAAAGACAGAGGTAAACCAAAAGTGAAATTTCACATGAAAGCAATTATTTATATTTTCTATTAATGTGTATATAAACCTCAAAGTCAGTAATGCTTTGAAAACAAAGGTTCAGTACTCATATTAAGAAAACAGTTTTGTTTTGCTGGTAATAGTTTTCTTTCATAGAGGCCACTCAAATAATAATAATAATAAAACCGATAGCTGCTTCTTACGCACAAAGCATGAAGGTGACAGTAACAATAGATGTTTGTGGAATATTCCATGTTGAAGGTTGGGTGCTGGAAAAGTACTGAATAGCATCTCCTCAATCAACTCCTGCAAGCTTTTCTCTGAATGTTCTAAAGTCCACAGATGAAAAATGAACAAAGGAAGGGCGGATCAACTTATTTTCAGAAAAGCTTTTACAAATAACTTTGATGCAAATGTGTCTTTGATCTGATCTTGATCTTGTGATGTGTGTGTGTGTGTGTGTGTGTGTGTGTGTGTGTGCGTGCGTGCGTGCGTGCGTGCGTGCGTGCGTGCGTGCGTGTGTGTGTGTGTGTGTGTGTGTGTGTGTGTGTGAGGGACAGAGAGAGAGAGAGAGAAAGATAAAGGGAAAGTTTAGACAGCTGTGTTTTATCAGTCATGGTTAGAAGAAAATAAATCCACTCCTTTGCATCAGTCTGATCCCATGGTCCCTACAGCTCCCTCTACCTTCATCCAAACACACACACACACACACACACACACACACACAGACAGATGCATCTCTCGGGTCCTGCATCAGGTCTTTGCTGGATTTTTTTCCTGTTTCTTAGGGACTTGACTTTCAGATAGTCTCCATCTTTTGGGCCTGACACGTCTTCTTCTGTCCTCCACTTGTACAGTTTCCTCAGATTCTTTTAATGCACACGGCACACTGTGCTGAGTTATGTTAGGTTTTCAGCTAATACTTGTCTGGGAACCTTGTTGATCACGGCATATTATTTTTGGCCTGTTAAACTGTGTCATCTTTGGTGCTGTTTTGTAGGTTTAACTATAATAATGGGACCAAATTATGTGTTTTTGCGACAAGCTTCTATTAACAAAGGGCCTAAAGATACAATTTCAAATTGGTTCTTTGCTAAGTTGTCTTTCAAGTATAGACACAACACTGGTTCATCCCTTGAGTTAGGTGCCTTCTTTAATGCTTGGTCAATGTGAAATGGCTTAAACAAACATGAAAGAAAAACATGCCTCTGACAATGGTCAGGTTCAAGGAGTGGACTGAAATAAGTGAAAAAGCAGCCAATGTCCAAAGAAAAAGTTTGAAAGACCTTCAGAAAGCCTGTGGAACTATTTTTCAAGACCACTTTAAAAAAACCAGGAAAGTCTGGCTCCTTTAAAGCAAAATATAAAGAAACAAGGAGAACTGTATACATTATTGTTTCAAAAAATATTTTTTCATAGGTGAAATGTGTGGTAAACCTGTGGACTACTTAATTCATCCTTTCCTTATTTCTGGTCTCCACTCATGTGTGGATGAGCAGTGGTGTATTTGTGATAGTTTGTGTTGCTGCTGCAGTGTTGACAGAGGAAAAAGGTGACCTTGCATGCTGCTGGATGGAGCAGAGCTGTCTCCTCATTTGACTTTCACCTTATTTACACAACAGTGGGAGTAATCCAGAGTAGACAGAGGCCCAGAAAAAGGGAGGGGATAAATCCTGACTAGTAGTCAAAACACTACTCAAGCAGAGGCTTTCTTTAAAAGCTGTGGCTAGAAATTCCCAATATAAAATATAAAATACAACAGGAAGCGCAACGATCATTCATAATTATACATCAAAGACTCATGGTTTTACTCATTTGGTGTTACAGAAAAAAGTGTCCCTAAATAACTGAGCTCAGCCGAGACAGACAGAGTATATCTGCAGATCTGACCCACAGGATCATCTGCAAAGCACTTAATCTTGTTTAGCTTTAAAACTGTTTTTCAAAAAGTGACTGAGGCGGGCGGGAAAGACTGTAGGTTTGCACTGACTGTGCAGTCTAATCAAAGGGAGACAAATCACTGACGTTATATCACCTCGCGTGTGAGGATTTGATACAATAATCAGCGATCAGACTGGGTTTTAATGATGTGGCAGCCCCAGCACACATCGTGATCGCTTTGTGAAAAATGAAAGCCCGCCAGTTTTCCCAGTATCCTTCCAAACATCTTCCTGTTATCTTGTCTAAAATGTTAATGATTGCCAGGAAGGAACACTGTATTATTCTTATCACACAACAAAGACACATTCAGTTAAAAAAGTTGTGGCCATTAAGTCAAATGTATCATTCAGTCCCACCTCTCTCACACACACACACACACACACACACACACACACACACACACACACACACACACAGAGAGAGAGATAGAGAGAGAGAGAGAGAGAGAGAGAGAGAGAGGCACAGCCTAGCTTACCCTGGCCCTGCGAGCCTGGAGGTGTATAGGGGATGAGAGGGATGAGCGCGTCAGTGGTCTGCTGCGGGTCAAAGATCGTGAGCGGAGCCTGGACAGTGGCTCAGATTTGTCTGGAGATCTGGAGTTTCCCTGATCCTGATTTTCTCGGCTTATCATCCCGTCTACAGTCGCAGAACCCTGGGAGGACCAAAGAGAGGAAAAATGAGTGAGCAGCACATGACTGAAAGCCAACTGAAAGTTCAGTCTCACTGTGGAAAACAGCAGCTGAAGACCTAACCACAAATTCAGCTCACTAATCATGAGAATACGGGCATCAAAATGTTTTTAAAACTTTAAAAGGACTTACTTAACTTTTTCCCATTTTATGCCACTGTGACTAATGCAACTCTCTTTGACTAAAACTCAAGATATTCTTCAACACCTTTAAAATAGTTTGAGTGTAGCTGTGTCCCCTTCAGTTTCTTACCCCGTGTTCCTGTCCTCATGTCACCTGTCTCTCCAGCAGCTCTCTGTGGAGCATTTTGTGGAGCTGGAGTTGGTGGTGAGTGATGAATGATATAAGACACTATTAATGATGTGTCTGCCCTTCTCTTATTCTGAAAAATCCCCCCTTCGTGCTGTAAGCATCTCCCCTCAATGACAACACTGGAAAGTCCAGCTTGACCTGATTACTCAACGACTGTACCCGGCAGCAGGGAGATCCGCTGTCATGCTTCCCGCTCCTCCTTCCTGACCGTTTCTGAGCTGATAACATGGATGCGTGTCCAAATGTGAGCGTGTGTAACCGAAGTAGGAATGGCATTCATGTCTGTAAATGGCATGCTGTTTTCCCCACCAAGATTTCCAAGTTCATGGATAGAGAGTTGCATTTTCTCTTTCTGACAACACACAATGCTTGTCTGTGCAGAAAAGTCCCCCGTCTGACCTTGTAGAGCATTGTCATCATAGAGATGGCATGATGCTGTTGCTAATTTTATATAATTGTATACATGAAAGTTACATGAAAACATCAGGGACACTATGTCCCCAAAACAGTATATTCCATCCTAAATGTCAGGAACGCTCTCATCTGAATTTCAATTGTGTTAAAATAAAGCATGTGATTTTTCTGTTCTTTCATTTAACTTGCAGGAATCACACTGAGGACATTCCCACAGTTCACACAAAACTCAAAGCCAAGCTAGCCGCTCTGTGCAGTGCAGCAGATGATGGAAAATTTGTTTAAAATGTGACAGTTTGCATGCTGGTAGATCTTTCTGCACTCTTTCACTTAAAAACAGAACTGCAGTTTTTGCACTGAAGCTTGAGTCAATCTGTTTGAGTATTATTAAGGAAGCCTTATACTTCTTCTGTCTTTTTTTTTCCCCTCTGGGTCTGCAAATATTTCATAAAATGTCTGGATGAACATAACCCTAAATGGGTTGCAACTTGGTAGGTGTTAACTGACTAATTGTATCCATATAAATCATCTTATCGGCCAATGTATGCCCTATTAAATGTATGCCCTATATAAAGCTATTAATTCTGATCTACATTTATGCAAGATAAAAATAAGTAAATAAGGAGATAAATTTCTTTCTCTTTCTTCTGAGGTGCATTTAAATGTGTGCGCTAGGATATACGGCAGTGTTTTACTGAAAGCCATGAATGTGAACCTCATGGCAGCATTAGAGGAAATCCACTCATTCGGGCGGATCATGTGGGTAAATATCTAAATGCCATGGATATCCATTTAACAGTTGTTGAGATGTTTCAATCTGGAGCCAAGGGCTTGACATATTGTTAGACATTACCATCACCTAGAGCTCTGATTCTGTGGCTAGGATGGCAAAATGAAAGACACAAATAACAAATTTCTCAGTGACAGAACTAATGCAGGTCTGAAAAGAGTAATCAGATCAGCATGAAGCGCCATGATTACAGGATAGAGTCTAAGGAAAGAATGAAGAGGATACTGATTGGAGCACTGAAGCTACTAGTTTTTCTATAATAAACACGTGACCTTAAACTTTGGTACTGCTCAAACAGCAGGGCTGATGAAGAGTGCTGTTTAGAGAAATAACATAGTGGGCTATGAGAAGAAGCTCTCATATTTATCTGTATAGTTCTTACCCCTATTAAAAAAGAAGAGGAAGAAAGAAATAGACTAGAGTTTGGGGTTGAGGTCATTTGTGTGACCCTGTAAATGAGATTTTGGGAAAAAATGGGCTCCACCTGTGCTTCTTCCACTGTAACCCCTTCGGTCACAGCGTACAAAATTGTGTATATCACTTTCTGTAGTTATATATTGTACTGTAAATTTTCTGACATCGCCTACCTAAAAGGATTATACAGGCAGAAGATGAATTTTTTTTTTTTTCCCAGCAAAATCCCTGTATCACGTCCAAAGGGGATAAAGCTAGATTCATCATTTGTATAGATTTTTCCTATTATTGAAAAATTTGTTGTGCTGTGTTTTGTGGTATGTTGCCGTCCTCACTGAAAATAAAAGTGTGTTCAAGTGTTGCATAAAAGTACTTGACAGAGAATGTGGCGCATAAAGCCAAAAACGCCAAGATACTGTAAATGTGCTTTACTGCTGTTTCCAGACAGTTTGAATGAGATTAGCACGATTAAATACCACCATTTTATTACATTCCTAAAGTTCTGTGCTGCTGGTTAAAGAGCTTTTGAGGTTACCAGATTTACACTTGGTAAGCATAATGAGGCAGCTGGAATGCTCTGTGAGAGGAGAGCAGAGCACAGCACAGAAGCTATTCACAGACTGAGTTTCTCTTCCAAAATCCATGTTAAGCACACCTGTAAAATAACAGCAAGCTGAACTGATGAGCTCAGCTGCTATAATCTGCTTTTTGGAGACATGTGCGCTTTATCCAGGAGGACGCCAAACAAGTCAGGAGTTTTCTCAAAGAGGTCAGTGATGGGAAAACAACAGGCTTGGAGAACATCCAAACTAATATTCTGAGCTATGTTCCCTTGTTAAATGCAAGGTGGGTGATTTAACAGGGGGAGAAATGGAAAACACATATCTGTCTAACGTGTGATGTGATGTGTGATTGGTTAATGTTAAATTTTATTTTATCTTTTTTTTAAATTCACCCTTTCACTTTTAATTCAAACGTTTTGCAGCCACAGTGGCACATCACACAGTTAAAAAAAAAAAAAAAATCAGCTTATCTGATACAAGATTTTGGTCTTATGTGGTCATCATTGTATTTCTATCTCAAAATTCTAATACCCCTTTGTTTTTAATTTGCATATAATTGCATAAACACATTTTCTAACATCTGTATAATAATATTTTCTCATATACCCTTTCACAAGGGGACAATTAGTTAAGCGAGAGGTACAACAGTGAGTGTCTACAGCCATCTGTGAGACACTGTCATGGTTTGGGGCTGCATTTCAGTCAGTGGTGTTGGAGGTCTTGTCAGAATTGATGGAATTATAGAAGCAAAAAAGTAACATCAGATTTTGAGCCACCATGCAATACCATCTGGAAAGTACCTGATTGGCAACATATTTCTTCTTCAGTATGACAATGATCCCAAAGACACTGACAGTGCAGTAAAAGCATACCTGGATAGAAAAGCACACAATGGAACACCATCATCCATGGACTGGCCTCCCCAGAGCCCAGACCTAAACATTACTGAGGCAGTGTGGGATCATCTTTACTGAGAACAGAACAAAAGGCAGCCAACATCCAAAGAGGAGCTTTGAATGTCCTTCAAGAAGTCCAGAGAACTATTCCTTAAGACTAGTTACAGATATTAAAAAGAAAGCTGCCTCAGAGAGTTCAGGCTGTGCTGAAGAATAAGGTTGGTCACACCACATCACAACTGTTGCATATTATTTATAATCTTCATTTCAGCTGAAATATATGAGTAAATATAACATTATTTAATTGTACTTGACTTACCGTGGTGCTCTGCTGCTCCTCATCGGCACTGGCCTCGTGTGAGCAGGAGGGAACAGTGCCTCGGACTTCTTGGATGCCCTCATTGAGGTGGTCCAACTTTTTCATCAGCATGGTCATGGAGTCACACGCAGCAGCCTGAACATGCAGGTCAAAAAACACAAATGCAGGAAAATATTTCTCAAGGGCAAGCTCTGGGGATAATCTTATACTGAGGCCTTTCGTGTATGCTGAACCTAACACCACACACTCCTCTTCCTCATCCAGCTACTCCACCCTTTACTGCCTGTAGGGCTCCTTAGAGATGAACATTGTGCTTTTTTGGCCTGATCAGGGGTACAATTTGCAGTCTAGACCATGGAGGAAGTGACACCTTTCTCAATGTGATTATTGTAGAGCAAATGCTCTTTTGACAGAATAGAAATACTGCAGTCAATGCCAATGATGACTGCTTTTAAGGAACAAGCTTTTCTTCATATAACAACAGCACTTCAGCCACTGCATGTTTTGTAAATGTGTTGTATCGCTCCATCCCAATAGTTATGCACAGACCTACACCCTCATGTTCCCCCGCTTTCCTTCTGCACCCATTGGTCATGGGCTCTGACTGAGAACACTTGTTCACTTGCCTTCCAGGAAATGAACAAACTGCTTTGTTTCTGGGCTCTACTGCCAATCCCATAGTCCCAGGGGCTGATAGCAGCACATAGGGCCCCTTTGAGGAGCTTGAAGTCCAAAAACAGCCCCCTCACTCACACACATACATGCATAGCTACACACAAGCATGCACTCACCCACCCTCCCACTGCCACACTCACGGACACAAACACACCCTTCTGTCCACTCCCTTTCCCAAAGCCATCACGTTGACGAGTTTGAAAAATATCAGCAATAAGGGCTTTGGCAGCAAAGCCATTTCCTGTGTGTTACAGCCCCCCCACATCTCCAGATTCCTACACACGGGAACACAGAAGGCCGTCTATCTGCACCGGGGTGCTATTTTTACCCTCAGTGTGGGGGACAGAGCGAGAGCAAGGGGAGAACACATCTAGAGGAGGCTTTTCGGTGGCACGAGTGACTGCAGACACGAGCATGAGCACATACAGAGTGGCAGGTAAATGTGCCAACACGGACACAAATGCACACCACAGCATACACACAGACACAGACGCACACTTTCAAAGCAGAGTGCTCTCAAAATCTCATGAAAAGTTAATATACTCCTCTCCAAGCATTTAGAGAAGATGAAGCTTTTAATACATCGTGACATGAATGCTAAAAGACCTTTTCATTATATGGAGAGGCCAAGATGCCTATTATTTTGATATATTTCAGTATGAATACTAAAGAAGTGTATGGTTTGTGTATTATGGTGGCAACTTGTATTGTAGAGATGAGGAGAGGTCTTAAATTAGGCTTAGGAGCTAAATTTCAACTGAATCTCAACAATATGAACTGCAGAGTTTTTCCTTCAGCTGCAGTGCAGTGAAAAAGTATTTGCCTGTTGTACTTACATGGACTTATATGTACTTATATGTTCTTCAGATCCAAAACATGTAAGTGTGACAAATATGGAAAACAAAAGGAAATCAGGTCCAAATGGGAACAAGTCTAGGTCTAAATGTCACTCTAGACAAAGTGTGAAGTACTTGTTAACCAACTGTACTTCACTTACAGTACCTAATAATTATCACCAAGCCTGTAAGACACATTTTACTCCTAGCAAAATTTTAATAACTTGCTTTTAACGTTCCCAAATCACTTGATTAGGTGAAAATGTTATCCAAATTTAGGGGATGTATCAGTGTGCCTGAGCCAAAATATTCACAGAATGTGTGAAACTGCAATGGGGCCCCTTCGACTAAACAGGCATTCAAATGAGCTTCAGCCTGTCAATAAGTGACTGGAAAAGCTGCCTGGTCAGACTCTCGGAATAATCCCTTCATATCAGGCCAAGGCGGGAAAGCGGCATACAGTGAGCAGGAGGACTGTTGTGGAAATGTGCCAGCGGCTGAGGGCTGCTCTGACAGGTGTGAGAACACAGTCAGGGGCACTGTCACACTATGGGAGGCCCGCTGCTGTGGTGCATGCTGGGAGGATAGGAGATGCCAGGCCGGGCCAATGGAAATATGGGAGGAATTTATTACAGGAGGAACCTGCTGAAAGATTCCCATTTATTCAGACAATCTTTGTTAAAACTGTTCTTTTTCAAAATTAGTCATTAGAAATTAGTAATTAGTAGAATTAATGAATGTGGCAGCTCTTTTCTTTTCTTTTTCTTAATATGCACTTTTTGAAAACAAAGTTAAAACAAGAAATAGGCTATTTTAATACATTTCAAGTTCATCTTGTTGTGTGGAGACCCTCTGCTGTCCTCCACCTTTAGCCTAAATACAGGACTGGGTCAGCACACAACAACCTTCTTTGTTTTATATTCAAGCAGGACATGAATGCAATGACTATTTTACTGAAGGACAATCGAAAAGTATTTAGAAAATTCACTCTGGCCCCTCAAATGAAATCAAGTGCAAACCTTTTTGGCATTGCTGCCCTCTAGTGGAGATCGCAGGGCTCACAACTGGCCTTTTTTTGGCTGAATGCGTTTTGGCAGATCTCTTTAGGAAACCAGAGAAAGGAGCGTAATAAGATTAATTATGGCTAAAACTGGCTTTACAGTCCAGGGTCACTGTCACACTGCCTTGAATAGGACAGTTGTTAATTTTAAGAGTAAAACTTGTGCTTTTCCTACTATGACAGGACAAATTCCTGCTGTAAAAAAGATTTAGGCTTTGTGCAGTTAACACAGGCATAAAGCTTTTGACATGCTGTCTCTGGCTATTCTACTGCATGAATGAGACTTTTTTGTTTTTATTAAAGCTCTAACCCCCATCTTGTTTTCCTTACCTGTTTTCCATTGTTCTTCCATGTGTCCTCTTCCTCCTGGCTACCTGTGAACCCAGGTTTGCCCTTGTTGGTGGGCTTTTGCCAGTCAGATGCTGGGCTGTGAGGCTGGACATCCTGTCTCCTCCTCAAACACTTCCTGTTCCTGCTCAAGTTTCTACGACGACGGCTGACCAGGAATTCCTTATATTGTAACGTCTCAGGAAAGTCATCATCATCACCATCCTCGCCCTCTCCCTCTTTAGAAGTGGATGAGGAGGACTCTCTGCCATCAGAGCTCTCGTTGATGATCTGATTGCCTGCGCCACAGTCATAATCACAGAACACAATGGCACTCGGCTGGTGTTTTACTACCCTTAGCACATCCTCTGATGCATTCACAGATGCAAGCAGATGTTTATGACAACATTTGTGCAGGACTGTGGAGGTCTCTGCAAGGCTCTCTTCCTTTTGCTGAAGGATTGGAGCTCCACAGTCTTTTGCATCCTGTGCCTCCATCTGAGAATCACTGTGAACAGCTGCTCTGCAATCCAGGTATGACATCTCCATGCCCTGACCTGCTCCAGGAGATGTGTCTGAACTCTTTATGCATTCGCTGTGTCCATTCTGCCTCAAGTCAGACACAGGAGTATCACGCGAGGAGCGCTTGTCCATTTTTAGCTCCTTCTATTTTGTAGTATGACTGGCCACAGGGTCCAGAGCACAAAGTATCAAAGGAAAAGACTCAGACATTCTTCTAAGCTGGTTGGTGGATGTTTGAGGCAGCAAAAGAGCTTGAGTTTGACCTTGAGGGTCACCCAACAGAAGATCCACACCCTGGTGTTAAGTATGCCTGTTTGACTACTCATGGGCAGGCAAAAATTATCAACCTTCACTCATCTCTACTGAACCATCTGATGGCTCTTTTGTGGTTACCTCGATGTGGGCCCATTTGAAAAGAGTCTGGTGAACTGCATCAGGTGAGGCTGCTAAAGTGAAGGTACCCATGGATGATATTTGTGGTTTGGACCAAATTTAAATGCTCCCGAGTTCTCTGATGCCTGAGTTAGAGAAAGAAGGAAAGAAAGATAGAAATTAATCTGTTAGTTAGTCTGTTGCAAACTTAAGTATAGGGTTTGTTTGTTTTTTCAAATCCATCCATTCATTCATTTTCTTTACTGCAGATACACTACAGTATATTGCCAAAGTATTCACTCACCAATCCAAATCATTGATTTCAGGTGTTCCAAGCACCTAGTCATGCAGACTGCTTCTACAAACATTTGTGAAGGAATGGGTCGCTCTCAGGAGCTCAGTAAATTCCAGTGTGGTACCGTGATAGGATGCCACCTGTGCAACAAGTCCAGTCTGGAAACTTTCTTGTGAAATATTCCACAGTCAACTGTTAGTGTGATTGGGAATGACAGCAACTCAGACACAAAGTGGTTATGCCATATAAACTCACAGAGCAGGGTCAGTGGATAGTCAGGTGAATAGTGCACAGAAGTTGCCAACTTTCTGTTGTCAATCGCTACAGACCTCCAAACTTCATGTGGCCTTCAGAGTAGCTCAAGAACAATGTGTAGAGAGCTTCATGGAAGGGGTTTCCAATGGACAAGTCTGGGTTTGGCAGTTACCAGGAGAACTTGTCTAACTGTATTGTGCCAAGTGTAAAGTTTGGTGGAGGGTTTTTTTTTTTAGGAGTTGGGCTCGGCCTCTTGGTTCCAGTGAAAGGAACTCTTAATGCTTCAGCATACCAAAACATTCTGGACAATTTCATGCTCCCAACTTTAGGGCTGGTCCCTTCCTGTTCCAACATGACTGCACACAAAGCAAGGACCATAAAGACATGGATGAGCCTGTTTGGTGTGCAAGAACTTGACTGACCTGCACAGACTCCAGACCTCAACCATACAGAACACCTATGGGATGAATTAGAGCGGAGACTGTGAGCCAGGCATCAGTGTCTGACCTCACATATGTGCTTCTGGAAGAATGGTCAAAAATTCCCATAAATGCTCCTAAACCTTGTGGAAAACTTTCTCAGAAGAGCTGAAGCTGTTATAGCTTCAAAGGGTGGGCCTACATCATATTAAACCCTATGGATTAAGAATGGGATGTTACTCACGTCCATATGCGTGTGAAGGCAGACGAGTGAATATTTTTGGCAATATAGTGTACGATTCAGGTGGTGTGTGTGTGTGTGTGTGTGTGTGTGTGTGTGTGTGTGTGTGTGTGTGTGTGTGTGTGTGAACACCCTGGACAGGCCCGCAGTCTGCTGCAGGGCTAACACAGAAAGACAGACAGACATTAACCCATCATGTGTGTCTTTGGACTCTGAGGAGGAAGTCAGGGCACCCAGAGAGAGGCCACGCAAGCAGAGGGAGAACATAGAAACTCCCCATAGAGAAGCCGGCAGGTTCAAACCAGAAACCTTCTTGCTGTTAGGCAACAGTGCTATCCACTGCACCACTATGCTGCCAAAAACAAAAAATGAACAAAAAAGCACAGAAAAGCAAAGTAAAAATGTATAAAACACATGATTTCAAAAGACTAGAAATCATTTTCTTACAAAGACAAAACTGCACCAGCTTTCCATAGGTGAGACAGAGAGCACACATTTAGGCAAACTGACTAATGTTCACACATGTACACATAATGAAAAACATATGCATGTGTAATAGAGTGCTATTTGTTCTGTAAATGGATGTATGTGTGCATTCAGGGCTGGACTTGCAGGTGGAGGTGCTCGTGAAGGATGAAAATGCTCCTCTGCCGGGAACCCATTCAATGAATTCATCATCTTTGTCTAAATGAATCATCTTTGTCTAAATCAATAACTCTCAGGGTAGTGAGTGGTGCTCCATTATAATCTGCTGTAGATTTCAACATTACATCCAAAATACTTAAAAATGAATAAAAAGATAGTTGGGCTGCAGTATGTTTTTAGAGTATTACTTTAAAAAATTCCATTTCTGTGACTCATATCTTTCTGAACCATCATTAATGTGATTGTTGGCTCATTTCGCCACTCTGTAGCTATCAGACATTTTCATGACTTTTTTTTGACACATGCATTTTTCTCAAACACATTGTTTTTTCCTGGAAGACAGCTATTTCTGGCTGGAGCCAACACACCCTTTCCTTGCCTGAATGTTTTCTTTGCTTTTCAAACACACACACAGTGTGTGTAGAAATACTTTATACTCCATCACTGCAGAGCACAGAAAACATTTTAACAAAATCCTGTCCAACAAAACAAGTGTCTTACAGCATTCTTGCAAACAGAGTAATTATTTCCCACATATCAGCTGATTATTGTAGAGAAACTTAATAACATAATTTCAACTCTCTCTAACTACCAAATATGGCAAAATTTGTGATTTTTGTCTGTTTCTTTAAAAAAAAGAAACATGAATGAAATCATTCTGTATTGCAAACAAGCACAGATTCATATTTCAACATACCAGACATTTTAGTACAGAGGTAATATCATCCAGGAACTCTTCCCTCACAGCAGGCTGAAGATCAGGAGGTGACAGATCTGTCCGACATAGTGAGCAGTGCGTATGTGCTGCGTGATACCAAATGAGTTTTTGTTGGGAAAGATGTGAAATGCCGAGAGGGGAGGAGAGTAAAAGGAAGGGCTGAGGAATGCTCTTCCCTCCTACATTACCTCACCAAGAACACAGGGAGCTCCACACGCAGGTGTTTGGGTTATTTGTGTAAGTGTGCATGTTTGAAGGTTCTTATTTATTACTTTGCATGTGAACGCAAGTTTGTGCGAGACAAAAATAAATAAATTATGCACTCCACGCAAAGGAAATTAAATCTTTTTGTTGAGGCAATGATCGAGGGGATTAAATAGCCACATGAAGACAACCAGACTTGGGTTTGATGTCACCCACCCCCACCCACCCCTCGCCGTTCCTCCTTTTCACTCATTTCTATACAATCCAGCCCGGGGCCAAAAGATTTTTCACCTCAGAAGCACATTCCTCATTAACACATGAGGTAATGCTTCAAACTCTTCTTATCTTCTGTAACTATCTCCCGTTCCATACTTTTTTGAGCTGCCTGTGAGCTTTCATCAACAACCTCAAAGCCCGTGGTATTTACAGAGCTGCAGACGGACTGTGGAATTCCTCAAGTTTGACAGAAAACACTGAATGTCACATTTTAGAGGGAACCTCTACGGTCTGGGGTGAAGCCCTGTTATTTGAATGTTAACCTTGAAAATTACCCAGCCTGCTGAGGCCTGTTCTTTGGGGAGAAGAGGTCCGGACAAGGGGGAGATTGTAATAAACATAAAGCCTCTTCGCTTACTATAACGTATATTTCTCAGAGTATTATCTAATTACTTAGAAATCCTCAGAGGGACTCACAAAGCGAAACTGATGCTTGTCAGTGAACTTCACATTCATGAAAGCTATCCCATTTGAAGGATCTTGATAAACCTACCCCAGATGTTACACCACTCGTCTTTGCTGTGATGATTTATCTCCAGTCTATTAATAAAACATGCATGCATTTCAATACAAGCTACGCTAACCTGCTGAGACATGTTTCCTGTAGCATTCCTGTGAAAGAGAGGTATAGTCACCTGGGTCAGGTTGAAGGAAAGCAAAATAATTTTTGACATTGAGGTGATGTTTGATGGGTAAATAAAGTTTCAACAGTTAGAGAAAAGAAGGTCTTCTCAGGTATTTTAAGCGTATAAATCAATTCCAGTGAGGAATCACATCAAACATTTATGAAGAGAAGCTGCAGGAATAAAAATGACAACCCTGCTTTTTAAGACTTTTATTATCTTGACAGTGTTTAACTTATATACTGTTTGAAATGTAAAAGACGATAAGTCCTGATTTCGGCAACAAACGTTCAGACAGAAAAACGTCCTTTTGAATTCTATTGTTGCAGAAAACATAGTATTGACATTCGGAGCCTCTTCTTCTGATAAGAGAGGGAACATCATGACTCAAACAGACACTCATGGCCACTTCATTAGGTACCCATGTTCAACTGCTCATTAACACAAATCAGCCAATCAAATGGCAGCAACTCAATGGATTTAGGGAAGTAGACGAGGTCAAAACGACCTGCTGAAGTTTAAACTGAGCATCAAAATGGGAAAGGAAGGTGAGTTAAGTGACTTGGAATGGTTTTTGGTGCCAAATGGGCTGGCCTGAGAATTTCAGAAACTGCCGATCTCCTGGGATTTTCCCACACAACCATCTCTAGGCTTCACAACAAACAAAGAAAAATGTCTGAACAAGAGCTGCAGTTCTCTGGGTGAAAATGTCTCATTGATGTAGAAGAGATTGGCCGGACTGCTTTGAGCTGACAGGAGGGCAATAGTAGCTCAAATGGTTACAACCAAGGTATGCAGAAGAGCATCTCTGAACACACAACACACTGAGCCTTGAAGCAGATGGTTTACAGCAGCAGAAGGTCACACCAGGTGCCACTCCTGTCAGCTCAGAACAGGAAACTGTGGCTACAGTTTGCATGGGATCTCCAAAATTGGACCACAGAAGACTGAAAAACTTTGTCTCATCTGATGAGTCTTGATTTCTGCTGCAACATGTGGATGGTAGGGTCAGAATTTGGCGTAAACAAAATGAAAGTATGGCTTCATCCTGCGTTATATCAGTGGTACAGGCTGCTGCTGCTGCTGCTGGTGTAATGGTAGGTGGGTAAGCTCAAATCATCTCAAACTGGTTTCTTGAAGATGAAAATAAGTTCACTGTACTCAAACAGCCTCTACAGTAACCTCTCAATCCAAGCACCTTTGAGATGTGGTGGAATGGGAGATTCACATCACGGATGTGCAGCAGACAAATCTGCAGCAACTGTGTGATGCTATCATGTAAATATAGACCAAAATCTCTGAGGAATGTTTCCTATGGCATGAAGAATTGAGACAGTTCTGAAGACAAAAGGGGATCCAAACCAGTACTCGCTACATGCACCTAATAAAGTGGCCAGTGGGCGTATATTTTCTTCTGCTTGTAAAATTTTTACTTTTTCCACTATGAGTGTGGCAAAATCAGATTGTTGGATTGAGCAGATAATTATCACAGAGATAGAAAGAGTAAGCACCTGTACAGTAAGGTCAGCTCCTCCAAAAACTATGCACTCATCCTTTTTCATTATGACAATGTCAGCTTGGTGACATTCCAAGCTTTGTTTTTGTTGCATGGGATTAACTGTCTCACATTCCCCTGCGATATTAGACTGTTTACCTCTCTCCGTCCCCTTGGCTTTCATCCAGTAAGTTGTGTCTGCTGTGCTGCTGCATAGACATTGATGTCAGTGTCTGCTTACACCTGGACAAGATAGGCACTAGCAAAGGTCACCTTCTGTAGAATGTTTTGGGGAATTATACAACTTTTTAAATAATGTGTGCTTACCGTGAATATGAGACAGCAAGGTGCCAATAATATTGCTAAAAAGCTACGTGAATGAGACATATATTTATAGTATATTTTGGAATTTGGAGAACATTTAAAAACTGCGTAGTGCAGTCATAGATAAAAAGCACAACTTTATTGAGTGCGGGACCTAAAACTTTGTGTTTGTCGCGGCGAAAATGTTTGTTTTTTTCCTGCGCGGTTGTATCAGATTTGTCCTCTCCGGCTCTCCGTTGCCGAGTAGGAAACAGCCGCGCGGGTTGGTTGGTGTGAGAATAACATTTCGCGGGAGATTAGCAAGCAGCAGTGTGTCTGCTGTCAACACGAACCACTGTAACATTCACTAAATCCATAACGCAATGAGTTTGTGGGTGGACAAATATCGTCCGTCGTCCCTCGGGAAGCTCGACTTCCACAAAGAGCAGGCGGCTCAGCTGAAGAACCTGGTAAGAGAAGCAGGCTCGTCCACGGAAGCTGTTTATTCACATGATATTAACGGTAGCACCGTGATTAATGCTCCGTTTGAGCTGGCATCACCAGGTTTAACTTGGCAACATGAAGTGAAATGATTTCTTGAGCTGGTGCAGCGATTTTATTTGCGTGTAGTTTGCTAAGTAACCCCGCTTAGGCTAACGTGTAGCAATGTGCAGCTTGTTTTATAAGGTTGGAGAAGCTGTGAAAGAGTGTAGTAGATCCTGGATCAGAGGAGATATGGAGCCTCCAAGATTTTCCAGCATGATCATGCTCCACAATGCTCCACTGTGACACTATAATGGGGCTAAAAGTATTGACCTGGACAGCCAAGTAACCCCTTTTATCTGATGGCGCATTTACATTTTAAGGCTCTAAAACGACTTTAAAATGATCAAATCCTCTCACACTTTCTTTATACACCCAGATTACATACCATGCTTTCCTACTCAAAATATTGCGTATATAGAACGTGTTTTTTTGTTTTTAAGTGCTTGTACGTAACTAAAGTTTAAAAGCAGTTATGTTTTATTTGTGTGCAGAACAGTGTTGCTCTAGTTTGCTACATAACGCAATGTTTATATTTCATGGCAAATGGCTGCTTTGAGAAACGTGTTGTACCTATTCTAAGAAAACTCTTTTTCCAAAGAAAACCTTAAACATTTTGTGCCAATGTTTCAGGTTCAATCTGGCGACTTCCCACACTTGTTGGTGTACGGTCCATCGGGTGCAGGGAAGAAGACCCGCATCATGTGTCTGCTAAGGGAGCTGTATGGTCCTGGGGTGGAGAAGCTTCGCATAGAGCACCAGACCATTGTGGTAAGAGGGGAAATAATTAAATAGTCACTCTCCCCAAGGGAATAACTTCCTCAAGATACACGTTTCACATGCAGTATTTATAGTCACATCTCTGATCAATCATCAGCTTAAATTGTTTTAAGTTTCTGATGTTTGTTCGCAGGCTCCCTCAAAGAAGAAAATTGAGATCAACACCATAGCCAGCAACTATCACTTGGAAGTCAATCCAAGGTAAATACATTTTCTTACTTGACACTTTTACTCCTAAATTTCAGACTTACTTTTGTCTCCAATACATGCGACAGATGTAGTTGCTATAAAAGGCCTTTTTGCCTTAGGTTGTTTATAATGAAACTTTTAATATTTCCGTTTTGTGCTGCATAGTGATGCAGGGAACCAGGACCGTGTGGTGATTCAAGAGCTGATCAAAACTGTGGCACAGTCTCAGCAAATCCAGTCAAGCACACAGAGAGAATTCAAAGGTAGAAGTGAGACAGTTCTCCCTTTGTGCTAATTCAGCCTGTGATTAGCAGTCGAATGTATGATTACTTAACTGTTATGACCAAAAATCTAGGGTTAGGTTATTGTGTTTTTGCTGTTAACTAATTTCACCTGATGCCACTGGCTGTGACTCGTTTAGTAATTGGCACGTCTTTTTTTTTTTTCTTCTCAGTGGTGTTACTAACAGAAGTGGACAGACTGACGAAAGATGCCCAGCATGCTTTGCGTCGGACTATGGAAAAGTATATGGCCACCTGCCGTCTCATCCTCTGCTCCACCTCTACTTCCAAAGTCATCGGGCCAATTCTGAGCCGTTGTCTGGCAATCAGAGTTCCCCTGCCGAGCACAGAGGAGGTGAGGGGAGGTGGTGTGGTTTGCATTTCTGTTCCTAATCAGCATTATTTGGAACATGGTAACTTTTTCCCCTTTGCCTCTGTGGCCTTCTCGTTTTTTTCAGGTATGCAGTGTTCTTACATCAGTCTGTAAAAAGGAGGGTCTGCTCCTCCCGCCTGAGCTGGCCAAGCGAATCAGTGAGAAGTCTGGCCGCAATCTCCGTAAAGCTCTTTTGATGTGTGAGGCCTGCAGAGTGCAGCAGTAAGTTGTGGCAAAGCTTATCAGTTTTCCCTGGATTGCAATTATATATAAACATTTGTTTATTTAGCCTATGTTATTCTTTTCGAGGTACCCATTCTCAGTGGACCAAGACGTCCCGGAGACAGACTGGGAGGTTTATCTCAGAGAAACGGCTAATGCCATCGTCAGCCAGCAGAGTCCTCAAAAGTACAAGAGGCAGAGTTGTGGTTCTGTTAGAGATTATCAGACTTGTGGCGTTATTTTAATGAAAGTTCACTTCCGTGTCTGTTCCAGGTTGTTGGAGGTTCGAGCTAGACTGTACGAGCTCCTGACTCACTGCATCCCTCCTGAGATTATCATGAAGGTATTATTTTCTTTGTCATCTCCTGTCAAAGTGTTGTGCAGTTTGTGGTTGTCTTTTATGTAAAGAGTGTAAAATGTTCCTTGTACAATCATCTAACAGTGTCTGGTGAAAGAGTTGCTAAATAACTGTGATGGGCAGCTGAAGACAGAGGTGGCTCATATGGCAGCCTACTATGAACACAGACTGCAGATGGGAAGCAAAGCTATCTACCACCTGGAGGCGTTCACTGCCAAGTTTATGGCCATCTACAAGAAGTTCATGGAAGACGGTTTGGATGCGATGATGTTTTGACTTCAAATGGACTTAAAGACCAATATTTTTCTGGTCAGGAGTTTAACAGCATGATACTTTTCTTTGTTGCTTCAACACAACTTTCACTGATCTTCAGGCTTGTATTCTTTTAGGCATTGTGTTGAGACTGACACAGTTAACCTCACAGTAAGTCTTACAGCACTGTACGCTGTTAGTAAACTTTTGTTCTTGCTGTAGGTGTGTAAAATGCAAATAGGATGATGTGAAACACCAAAAAAGAAGTTTTGATAGAGGCAGTGGAAAACCAATGATTTGTACTGAACATTAAAATAAATTGCTTTGTTTATAGCATGTTCTGATGTTACTCTGTGCATATGAACAAATGTATAATTATTATCATAAACACACTTGACACAGACCTTTTTTGATCCTCAAATATTGCTAATGCCGCTGGGCATTAAAAAACATGCCGCTGCCTACAGTAATGTCTGAGATTGTTCAAAGGCATGTAAAGGCAGCTGGAACATGGGCAAAGAGGAATGTAATGCAGCATATTTCAGGATGAGTCAAACCACATGTGCTGCAGTCATGAGAGCTAAGCCTATCAGTTAAGGCCACACAGAAAATTACTACAGTAACAAAACTGCCCAAACTAGTGTGCATAACATTACAGTGCTGTGAAAAACTAAATACACCCCATGATTCAATATGTTGTAGAACCACCTTTGGCAGCAGTAACCTGAAGTAATAATTTCACATCATTGTGGAGGAATTTTGGCCCATTCCTCTGTACAATGTTGCTTCAGTTCATTGAGGTTTGTGGGCATTTGTTCGCAGCTCTTTTAAGGTCCCACTACAACATTTCAGGCACGTTTCAGTTGGGACTTGGACTGGGCCATTGGGGCACCTTTCTGTTGCAGATTTGCTGTTGTGCTTGGGATCATTGTCCCGTTGCATGATCTAATTTCAGCCAAGCTTTAGCTGTCGGACAGATGACAGACGGCCGCACATTTGTCTCTAGAATACTCTGGTATACAGAGGAGTTCGTGGTTGACTCAGTCACTGCAGATCCTGTGGCTGCAAAACAAGCCCAAATCATCACCCCCTTTACCAATGTACTTGACAATTATGAAGTTTTGGTGCTGATATACTGTTTGGTTTTTGCCAAATCCTGTGCATCATGGTCAAACAGCTCCACTATAGTGTTGTCTGTCCAAAGGACATTGTTGACATTGTCTTGTGGTTTGTTCAGATGCAACTTTGCAACCCTAAGTTGTGCTGCTGTGTTCTTTTCAGAGAGAAGAGACTTTATTAATGTAACACTTCCAAACAAGACATACTTGTTCAGTCTTTTTCTAATTGTACTGCCATGAACTTTAACATGCTAACTGAAACATGTAGAGTCTGAGATGTAGCTCTTAGGGTTTTTGCAGTTTCTCTGAGCGCTGCACGGTGAATTTGCTGGGGCATCCACTCCTGGGAAGATTGTGGCACTGTGTTGACACACCTGAATGCTCCAGACCAGCAAACTGCCAAAACATCTGCGTTTATAGAGGCGCTCACACTTGCTAATGATGTTTAATCAGTCTAGCTGCTACTTACAGTGTTATGCAAAAGTTTGGGCCCCTCTGATAATTTTCATGATTTTCCTTTGTAAATCATTGGTTGTTCAGATCAGCAATTTCAGTTAAATATATCCTATAGCAGACGAACACAGTGATATTTGAGAAGTGAAATGAAGTTTATAGGATTTACAGAAAGTGTGCAGTAATTATTTAAACAAAATTTGGCAGGTGCATAAGTTTGGGTACCCCAACAGAAAATTGACATCAATATTTAGTAGATCCTCCTTTTGCAGAAATAACAGCCTCTAAACGCTTCCCATAGCTTCCAATGAGAGTCTGGATTCTGGTTGAAGATATTTTGGACCATTCTTCTTTACAAAACATCTCCAGTTCAGTCAGGTTTGATGGTTTCTGAGCATGGACAGCCCGCTTTAAATCACACCACAGATTTTCAATAATATTCAGGTCTGGGGACTGAGATGGCCATTCCAGAACGTTGTACTTGTTCCTCTGCATGAATGCCTTAGTAGATTTGGAGCAGTGTTTAGGGTCGCTGTCTTGTTGAAGCCCTGGCGCGACTTCAACTTTGTCACTAATTCTTGAACATTGTTCTCAAGAATCTGCTAATATTGACTGGAATCCATGCGACCCTCAACTTTAACAAGATTCCCAGTACCTGCACTGGCCACACAGCCCCACAGCATGATGGAACCACCACCAAATTTTACTGTGGGTAGCAAGTGTTTGTCTTGGAATGCTGTATTCTTTTTCCGCCATGCTTACCGCCCCTTGTTATGTCCAAATAACTCTGTTTTAGTTTCATCAGTCCACAGCACCTTATTCCAAAATGAAGCTGGTTTGTCCAAATGTGCTTTAGCATACCTCAAGAGACTCTGTTTGCGGCGTGTGTGCAGAAAAGGCTTCTTCTGCATTACTCTCCCATACAGCCTCTCCTTGTGCAAAGTGCGCTGAATAATTGAACGATGCACAGTGACACCATCTGCAGCAAGATGATGTTGTAGGTCTTTGGAGCTGCTCTGTGGGTTGACTATGACTGTTCTCACCATCCTTCGCCTCTGCCTATCTGACATTTTTCTTGGCCTCCCACTTCGGACCTAAACAGAACTGTGCCTGTGGTCTTCCATTTCCTCACTATGTTCCTCACAGTGGAAACTGACAGCTGAAATCTCTGAGAGAGCTTTTTGGATCCTTCCCCAGAACCATGGTGTTGAACAATCTTTGTTTTCAGGCCATTTGAGAGTTGTTTTGAGGCTCCCATGTTGCCACTCTTCAGAGAAGATGCAAAGAGGAGAAACACTTGCAATTGGTCACCTTAACCCTTTCTAATAATTGGATTCACCTGTGTGTGTAGGTCAAGGGTCAATGAGCTTACAAAACAAATGTTGTGTTCCAATAGTTAGTGCTGAAGGTATTCAAATCAATAAAACAAGGGTGCCCAAACTTATGCACCTGCCTAATTTTGTTTAAATAATTGTCGCACACTTTCTGTAAATCCTATAAACCTCATTTCACTTCTCAAACATCACTGTGTTTGTCTGCTATATGATATATTTAACTGAAATTGCTGAACCGAACAACCAGTGATTTATAAAGGAAAATCATGGAAATTATCAGGGGTACCCAAACTTTTGCAT
>JAMQGT020001703.1:0-53139 GCA_024447675.2 Pterophyllum scalare | reverse complement strand
CATGTATATGTACGTTACTGGTTCAGTTACGTATTGCTGCTGGCTAATGGAGCCTGGAAGGCTAGCTGATGTAGGGTGGTGGGGATATTTAATCTTGGGACAAAATTATTCTGTATCATTAGATATTAAAAAAAGAAAGAAATTAGTTATATAAAGATTCAAGAAAGACTTTTTATGTCCATTTGTGTTCATGAATTAAATATAATGCCTGTTAAACTGTTAATGTTTCTGTATATATTATAATGTATAAGCCACAAAGACGCATTTGCATTCATGGGGAAAAAAACAGATTGGAAATAAGTGCATTAAATATATTTGAACTCCATAACTACAATTTACATGCTCTCTGACTTTAAATATACTATATAGCTGAGTCCATTTTATGACCTAAGGTTGCTCCTGTCATTAGTTGACTGTGCTCATATCACTGGTTTGAAGCAGCTGATTACAGTAACAATAGTGTACTAAGCTAAATCAGAGTAAGATAAGCTAAGATAACTTTATTGTCTCCCATAAGAGAAAAATAACCTTGGATTAGGTGACTGCTGCAGCAAGAACCAGAACCATTAGTTACTTTAGTAAGTACGGATCTAAATCAATTAAAATGACGTTAAATAATATCACAGCCTCCATGAGCTGTTCATGTTTCATCAGTTTAACTGACAGATAAATGTTGATCATAGTTATGCTTATAATAAGGGACTCTGTACCTCTGTCTAGAGATTATTAGCCCAGAGCTCTACAGATAGAAAGGATTGCTAAAATCCTGCTGACTGGCTGAAACCAGGACTATCCAAAAATGTCTCAGGTAGGTTGAACCTGCCAAGTTTTATTTATTGTTTTTGTTTGTTTTTTGTTGTTTTTTACATGTTTGCTCTTTTCAGATTCTGTAAAATGAACTACCTGGAAAGGAAGGTTAGGCGTAAAAGAAGAATGTTGTACACCGATGTAGTGTACACCTCAGAACTATCCTTATATTAATGGCAAAAATAGCAGTGAAAATGGAAACAAATTAGCAAAAGTTCTGGAAAAAGCTCACACATTGGTGACTTACCCTGGCCCCCTCTTTTTCCAGTTGGGCCAATTACCTGTTGTGAAAGGGGAAAAAAGAGCTCAGAGTTTAATAATAATACTTCTATATACTGGGTTGAAACACGTGAAGCAGTTTTCTTACACCCTTAGCAGAGTCTCCAGGCGGTCCTCTTGGACCTTCATCTCCTTTTAACCCCATCGGTCCAGTCGGTCCCTAGAAACATCAAGATAAACTCTCAGTGCCATTTCTTTTGTGACCATTACCTCCAAGCCTCTCTGATAAAACCTGTTTATTTTTGTGCCCAACAAATCAACACTGTCTTGTTTAGCTCTTAAAAACTAATCTTGTGGAATTACTACAAAGTGTATTACAAAAGATTGGATGATGGTCCTCATGATGACAGTTTTTCTGGTCACAATCTTTTCCAAAAGATTATGCTGCCTCAAATTAAAAATCACTGAAGCAGGGGGAAAAAAAGGCCCATTTGCAAAACATACCCACTGAGGTTTGACAATTTGGCTCATGGATATATGCAATCATAGCCATCTCTGATAGAGCCTAATCTTCAAAACCCACAACAAAATGACTCCCTCATTTGTTCATTTGTCAGTCTAAATGTCTGCTTGGAGACATTGGCAAAAGTTATTAATAGGCTTAAGGCTAGAGATTCAGTTTTCAGAATTGGTGCAAAATAAGAAATACAGTCTTTTTCTACATCTTTTGGCTTTTCGGGCTGTTTTTAATACTAAAATATATGAACAGTTGTGCTCAAAAGTTTACATACACATTGTGGGCATGAACATCATGGTAAGTATGGGCTTTTAGTGATTTCATTGAACTGTTCTTTTTCCGGGGTGGAATGATTGTACAGCATGCATCATTAATGTCTTTAAAAAACAATAAATGGGTGTACAATTTTGAATTTATTTTGTATTTTCTCTAATCCACACAGGATCAAAAGTATACATACAGGTTCAAATATATACATACCCCCCCCCCCACTAATATTTAGTTAAATGTCCCATAGCATTTTCAGTAGGGTTAAGGGGTTAGAGATGGCTTTTACAGAAGCTTAATGTTAGCCTGCTTTATCCATTCCAAACCAGCTTTGAGTTATGTTTGGAATCATTGCCCTATTGGAAAACTTAAACGTGTCCAGGTTTCAGCCATTTAGCATTTGAGGTGAAGTTGAAGACTCTGGAGGTAGTCCTCCTTCTTCATTATTCCATCTACTTTGTGCCAACACCACTGGCAGCAACAGCCCCAGAGAATGATGCTACCACCACCATGCTTGACAGCTGGTACAGTGTTCTTAGGTTGGAAAGTCTCACCTTTACTTTACCAAACATACCTCGTCATTGTAGCCAAATTGCTCAATCTTTGTCTCGTCTGACTATGAAACTTATCTCAAGAAAACACTTGGCTCGTCAGCATGAACAGCTTCAAATTTTAGTCTAGCTTGAAGGTGTTGAATTTGGAGCAGGGACTTCTTTCTCGGTTGGCACCCTCTCAGTCCATGGCGATATAAAGCTCACTTCACATTAAGGGTGGTGTTACAGTAGTTTTCAGTTCATGGTTTGAGTCTTGCTGGCTCCAGGTTGTTCAACTTTGTTCCTAATCAATTTTCTGTCATCTGAGGGTGACAGTTTGGGTCTTCTTCCAGACCTTGGCAAAATGGTGACACATCTGAATAGCTTGTACTTACATACAACTGCTTGAACTGATGATCCTGGAATCTGAGTTGTTTCAAAATGGCTCCAAGAGACCTTCCCAACTGATGCAAATCTCCAATTCTCTTTCTTAGAGCTCCTTGGATTTCCCCATTGTTCTGAGTATTGGTTGGCCCAATGAGTGCTGTCAAGCAAATCTTTTTTTATGCTGGCAAAGAGAAACTACCAATTATAGTCAATCACAATCACTAACGAGGAGTTAATTGGCCTTGGCCTCATTAATTTAAGACATTGTAGAATCTTCAGCAACACTATTTAAAGATATGTATTTGAGCCTGTTTTGACCATGTGTGGATTTATAGAAAATCCCAAGTAAATCCAAACTTGTGCACCCAATTCTTTAAAATCATTAAAGATGTATACTGTACAATCATTCCACCCTGGAAAAAGAACAGTTCAAGTAAATCATTAAAAGCCTCAAATTACCATGATGTTTGTGTCCATGGTGAGTTTATGTAAATGTCTATGTCCAGCTTACCACTGCAGCCAACTTCTCAGATCATCTGATCAAGGTCTCTTAATTGTTCCATGCACTTACTTTAAAACTAGATGCAATCACACTTTTAATGTTGTAGCGCCTAAACTTTGGAACAGCCGTCCTCAGCCTATAAGGTTGGCTGAGTCTGTGGTTTGTTTTATAACAACTACTGAAAACTAAATGTGACAGGTTAGCCCCCCCCCACACACACACACACGCACAATTATTTTGGGCCATAGTTCACATTTATTTTATTTTTATGTTGACTGTATGGTTGATTATGCGTATGTTGGAATGTGTTTACTTATCTTTAATGTGTTGCTTTTATTCAAACTCTGAAGCACTTTGTAATTTTATGTTTTGAAATGTGCTATACAAATAAAGTTATTATTATATTATTATTAAAAAGTTATCATAATTTAGGCCACATTATATGAGATTCAGTCCTCACTCACTGGGGGTCCGTGTGGTCCCATTAGTCCCATCTCTCCTTGTTCTCCCTAAAAAATAAAAATAAAATTATAGTTAATACCCACATTGTTATTTTGGTGTGGTTAGTCTTATTCTTTTTAATGTAAAATGAATCTTCAACTTTATATGTGTGATAATTATAAAACAGAAATAATTCATATGCGAATGAACTCACCTTGTCTCCTTGCACCCCTTTCATTCCCTTTTTGCCCTGCAGGTATAAATAAATCACTTGCTCTAAATTCATTCATCAGTTATTGTTATGCAGTCCTCACTCTTGTCATAAATACAAGATAATAAATTCTTAATTTCATTACACGGAAGTGCAATTAATGCATATGCATTTAAGGATAGAACATGCAGGTAGTTATTTGTGGCTATTCAGCTGGTGATAAAGTGCACACCCGAGGTCCAATGATTCCCTGGATGCCCTGCTCTCCACGCTCACCCTTCAAAGACAAATTGAAGAAAAATGTGAATCGACAAAAAAAAAAAAGAAGAAAAAAAGGGGGTTAAATTTAAACAAAATATGTCACATTAGTAAACATGCAACTTGGTACCTTTGGGCCAACTGGTCCTGTTAAGCCAATACCTCCCTGCATCACAAAAGTGAAACAAACCCACAAATGATAAATAATGCAGTCCTCAAAACAGTGCTGGCTATCACAGTCCCAGACCCTGGCACTACGAAATCAAGCTGATTCTGTGTCCTGCATGTGTGCTGTGAGATACCGTCTCTCCTTTCTCTCCATGAGGACCTTGAACACCTTGAATGCTAACTCCCTGCTCGCCCTGCAAAACATAACAATTTCCATGTAAATCTTAAAGGATTTTCAATAATTATGCCTTTAGTAGTTATATAAGTGCAAAAGCTCTGATTCAAAGTTACCTTTTCTCCTTTCTGTCCTGGCAATCCTGGCCCCCCATCAACACCAATGGGACCAGGCAAACCTGCAATACCCTACAGCAGTTTGCATATATGTGAGTTTGTGTGTGAGAGGCAAAGAGGTCACAGAAACAACAAAATGTTTTTTAATAGCAACTCTGAAATCTGTTTATTTGGGGTTTTTTTTTAAAAACAAACTGTCCCAAACACTATAACTTTATCAGCCATGTACTTACATCTTTTCCCGGCTCTCCTTTGTCTCCTTTCACACCCTGCTTCCCACGTAAACCCTTTCAAAAATAAATGAAATATTATAACATATGCAAATAGAAAAGGCATATTATATAACAAAATAACGGAGTGGTTCAGTTTAAAAAATAGGCTGGTATGCAAAATTTATTAAAGTAAATTAAAAGTAGATTTTTTTTTTTAAGCAAATGTATAAAATGACCAGAACACAGCCTTCATACTTACTTTCAAACCCGGCTCTCCAGGATCTCCCTGCAAAGTGAAAACAGTAGAAGCAGGTCTGTTGGAGTTTGCTGTCAAAACATCTTTGTCCCACTTCATGCTAAATAGTCCAAGCTGTCTTGGAATTATCTGATGTAATACAGTACAGTGACAGGTATAATAACACTTCATGAATTACCACAGTAGGGTGTAATTGTAATGCTGTTTTTATGGCTTCTTTGAATTTACATTACCTTGACAGATATTCCTGGTGGCCCCGGTGGTCCTGGCTGACCGGGCAGACCTGGCGCTCCATTGACCCCTGGTACACCAGGAGGTCCTGGAGGACCCTGTAACATTCAGTGAAAATGATCTGAAATCCCCTAAAGATTACATTTCCTCATCCTCTTAAAATAATGGCCAAAGTCATTTTTTTTCAGGTTTTTCAAAAAAGTAAAAAAAAAAGAGAAAAAAAAGTAATGATTTAGGCAAAAATAAAACTTTCATTAAAAAATGATTTAGGCCATTTGGGTGACAATTTTAAAACTAATTATTTGTTAGTTTGTTTCCTCTTTGGGTTTTTTTCCCCTTTCAAAACTCACTGAAGAGCCTGGCTCTCCTTTTCGTCCGGGCACAAAATTTGCATCCGTGCCAGCTATAACGTATCCAGGCTCTCCCTGAAAGGAAAGACAAAAAAAAAAAATCCTTTTCATAGTTGTTGCAACATCCAAATCTTAGAAGTACATAAAGAGCTGTGTCATAAGTGGAAAGCAAAAATTAAATGTGTGGGTTAGACTTACTCTTTCTCCTCTCTGTCCCTTTGGACCAGGGAGCCCGGGAGGACCCTAACATGAAAAGATTTTGAAAACTGTTTCAAAATGCCTTTACAGTCTATAAAGAATACAGGTGTCACAGTTCAGCTATGACTGACTATATATTTTACAGTTATTTTGTTCTCACCATGTCACCTGGAATGCCTGGAGGGCCCTTAAAAAAAAAGCAAAGTATTTTCAGGTTCAGATCTGATCAACTCTATGCAGTCCTATGAAAAACTAAGTAAATCCTTACTGCTCCCATAGAAATTAAAGAGGGTAATTAGCAGCTAGGTGCCATTAATCAAATGTATTTGATTAATTGATCTTCAGCAAGTGTGACCACCTCTATAAAAGCAGAATGGACTGCCCAGCAAAATTCACCTCAAGATCAAACAGGGAAATTGCAAAAAAGCCAAGAGCTACATCTCTAGACTCTACAGCCCTCAGTTAGCATATCTAGCAGATCTACAACAGAATGACTGTTAAAGAAAAAGAGTCATGGTATTCCAATGGCCCAGTCCAGACTTCAACCTGACTGAAACGCTCTGGTGGGACCTCAAGAGAGTTGAGCATTAACAAATGCCTACAAACCTCAATGAAATGAAGCAACATTGTATAGAAGAGTGGCCCAAAATCCCTCCACAGTGATGTCTGAGACTGATGAAGAAATGGGTTTCTGCATGACTTCAAGTTCTTGCTGCTGAAGGTGGTTCCTACAAGCTACTGATTCAATTGGAATTAGCTCTTCAAGGGACTGCATAGAGTGCTGTGACATATTTCTTTTCATATGACTAGTTACCCGCTGGCCAGCAGAACCCGGAGGTCCAGTTCTTCCTGGGCGTCCTGGCAAACCAGGAACACCGTCTGTCCCAGGAAGTCCCTGTCAAATTAAAACAATACAGTCAGTCCTGAAAACAAAATAAAAAATTGAAAACTCTTGTTACTTTAACTATTTTGCTTGTTGTCATCCATACTGTATGTGTCAGTACAAGGTAATAAAAGCCAGAAAGGCTATTCTTGACAATGAATAATAATGGTATTTATGTGTAATGTGTGTGTCTATATACTGTTTGTGTTGGTAGCTCACCCTTTCTCCTTTCTCTCCTTTTGAAGATGTGAAAGGATCAAACTGTCCAGGGCTTTGCCTGAATCTCTACAAAAATAATAATAATAATTTTAAAAAAGTTTGGTTGATGATGAGTAAAAAGTATATTTGAATATACAAAGCAGAAACAGGGTAGGGAAAACTGAAGATAAAGGAGAACAAAGTATTTGTGTATTCTTTAAGATGTGTCATAGAGTAAAGACATAAAACATACCAGACCAAGACCAAAACTGTCTCCCTGAAAGAATGAAAAATTTTCAAAAAAAATAAACAAGTTTGTGAAAGATTTTGGAAAAAGAAATATATCAGTTTAGTCTGAGTCTAACAACTCACCCTTTCCCCCTTCTGGCCCTGGGAAAACAGGTGATTGATGTGATTATTCACTGCTGAGTCACACAAAGTTAAACAACTCATGAATCTGACTTTTGTGGGAGAAGGAGGAGGAGAGAAGTTATAATACCAACCTTCATGCACTGGGTGAGGCACGGACCCTGAGGCTTAAGACATCTCCTCTGGGTCATCAGATGGGGGTGTCTAGCTGAGTGCCCTTGAAAATGGAGGTGCCAAAAAAGAAGAAAGAAAAGTGAATGCATTATGAACTATTCAACTGACTTCAAGTAGACTACAGAAGCAGAGAAGGCTCACTCACCAAGCGTCTTTGAAATTAATCTTCAAGATTAATTTTAATTATTATTATGCAACACAGGGTTGTGTAACAAATTTGCAGATGTAGTCTGTTTGTGCTACCAAGAACTATGAATTAAGAATCATTCAATATTTTAGTCATAAAATTAAAGCTACTGTTCACAGTGAAGTGTTGGGGGAGGAATCTAACAGACTCACACATGTAGTCTAATGGCCTGAAGAGAGAAACTTTACCAAAGTTCAGTGGTTGGGCAGCAAATAGGCAGGCACCAATAATCACTGCTCTCAGAACACTGGTGCTGGTGGAGCTCTGGGCAGATTTAATCACCTGCTGCAGTACTAGTTGGAGATTTTTCCATTTAGGACACTTTTTTTCATTTTTTCTTAAAAAAAATTTAGCACACTTTTTTATGTTCCTCTCTATAAGTGACTTGGAAATTTAGTCTTCTCTTTAAGAAAAGTTTCTAGGCTTTCTTGTAAATCTGTGATGAGCATGACAGGCTCACTGTGATACTGATTCCGAAGAACCTAAAGCTGTTCATCTGGTTTGCCTCAGCTCCACTGATAAAAACACAGGTGTCTGCCTCCTTTCTTCTAAAATCAAAAGTCACCTACTTATTTTTTCCTTACAATGAGCAGTTGATTGTTCTCTGGCCACCACACTGCAAGACTGTTGATTTCATCCAGATATGAACTAGAAAAATACGTGCACATTCACACCAAAAGAGGGGCAGGTGCTGGGCCGACAACAAGCAAACGATAAAAGGTAAAAATCAACAGCTGGAAGACTGCGGAGTTCCGGTTTTGCCTACTGATTGCACCACTAAATTGATGACATTTCTAGCAGACCTGCTCATTTTTAGACAAGAAGTTTTGGTTTCATAGGGGAGACTATATTGGATGCGGAGCTCAAATCAGCAGCATTTATAAAGGTTTTGTTTATTTTCAAGACAGAGTGGAGGGCAGTGGTGCACAGTACTGAGGATCCATGTGGACTGGCATATTGTCTTTTATGCACTGAAGAGTCAGTCTCTCAAAATACATCATCAGAATCGAGGTCTGAACAGAGTCTGCAGTCACATCTTCCGCTCTGACGTCAAGTAAAGCATGGTGACGTTTTTTCGCCTGCAGAGCCTTTGTGTGCAAATTTAAAATTAACTGCATGCACCTATGTGTAATGCATGGTCATTAGACACAAATAATCAGCTTCACATGTGGTTTGGGAGTTCCACCTACACATCCTCAAAGTGCACACACAGTATTAACGCTGTCCCATTACAACAAAATCACCTAGAACACATATATATACCTCTTATGATCAAAGGTTTCATTAATTTATGTCCATCATTTATTTTATCTTCTTAACAAGTTTGATTGAACTATAACTCAGTGTAATAAGAAAAGAATAAAATAATAAGACAAACAATAGCTTTGCCTTATTTTCGCCTCACCTCATCTTGTAGTTTGAACTCTGAGATGAGTTCCTCACTACAGAGGCTCCTGATAAATTCTCTCTCTATGGAGGGGAAATCATCAAAGGTTGGTGAGTAGAAGATATTTTTGTAGCTGGTGGGAGCTGCAATTTTATTCAGTTCCTCAGGATCTGCATTAGAAACTCCAACTGCCAGGACACTGACCCCTATAGAGACACAATCAACACATGATAGTTTACTTGAAACTTTTAATGAGCAAACCCTTTCTACAGGCTTTTGGACAGTTATAACTCACCCAAGGCGCGGGCAATTCTGGATGGTGGCACCACATTGTCCTGGGCCCTGCCATCTGTAAACAAAACCAGAACATGGGCTACATCCTGCCTCATCCCTTGCGACTCCTGGAACAGTTCCTGCAGAACATAGCTGATGCCTTTTCCTGGGGAACAGAAGAACAAAAACAACAAAACATAAGCTTTAAGAGTTTTCAAGCACTGTAAGGGGATTTTTCAGTGACGCTATTATCTGGGGTCATGGACCATATACATGGTTGTAAGCAATGCACTCCTTTGAATGGTTTCTTGTATGATCTCTCTGGTTCAACAACAACAAAAAAAAAAGCCCCTCCTCTTTTGTCCAGGCTTGTTGAATTTTTTTATTTTTTATTTTTTTTACACAAAATTCAATTTGGCCTGAATAATAAAAGATCATTTCATATCATACTGGCTATATCAGCTGCCAGTGTGCATGTGTTTTACTAAGGACAACAGTGTGACAGCTGTTAAAGGCACTGCAGAAAACAGTGTTAAAGAAGATACCGGCCAACGGTTGACAGCTGGCAAACTCAGACAAGCATGATGCACATCTGAATGAGTGTCACCAACCCGTTTTGGTGTTGCCTCCTCCATAATGTAGGGCTCTGAGAGCCCTGAGCACAGAGTTTCTGTCTTTGAAGTCATTTAGGCGGAATTCAATGCGAGGCTCATCGCTGTAATGAACCACAGCTATCTGAAAGAAAATTGAGAGGAGAGAACGTACATCATCATAACATCAATATGTAGACTTTTCAGGTCAGATGTGAGTGTGATGAAACTTCATTCTTCAAACTGAGGATCATAAGAACAGTATATTTGCTTGCGCTTGCCTCCTTGGTTAACAAAATGTGGCATTGCGCCATGCTTCTCCTTTCTGCCAGTGTTTAGTCAGATACAGCCCATTTGAGCACATTATGTTACTACTAATGATCTAAGCTTGAACATGAGACTCACCTGCAAACTAGTCCAATTTGTAATTATCTAAACAGACTCACAGCCAAAGTACCGAAATTAAACACCTGAGGTTATAATACAAAGAAATGTTTTTATTGTGCAACTAACCTGTGTGCCCTGTGAACCAATTACAGGGAAGTATGTAGCCACTCGAAACATGAAGTCTTTCATCTTTATAAAGTTGTTAGCGCCAATGCTCGACGACTCATCCACTAGGAACACTATATCGGCTTTGATTTTACCACAAACTGACAAAAAAAGAACAGAAATCCATACAACTTAACTATAAATGTACTGCATATTATTTAAGGTAAGCAAAAATATAAATAAGACATTTGTTATGAGCCAGAATCCCTAAAATACCTGGTTGTGGGGGAGTTTTTTTCTCTGTCACTCTACTCAGTGTGGTCAATCTGAAGGGTGTGACTGCTCCTGCTTTGGCTTCAGTGACACTTGGCTGACCTGGGAGCTTCTTGATTGTTAAGGGTTTAGTTGGTGGCACAGCATCAGGGTGCGATGTTGTACTGGTGGGTGATTGAGCAGTGGTGGTGTTGATGATAGAGGCAGTCTGGGAGGCTATCGTGATAGGTGGAGAATGGGGGGCCACTGTAGGTGGCACAGACTTGACTGTTACGGCTGGGCGATCTGGTCCCACTGTGATATATAGAACAGTAAATCAAACCCTTGAGATCTCTTCAGTTAAACAGAATCTCTGCTGGAAGAATAAATTTGATTGCAAAGGAAAGAATAAAACACTGCTGCAGCATTCTTCTCTTTGGGTTTTCAGCCTGCACCAGTCTTAGAAAAGCACCTGTAGATGGTCACTAAATATCAATCTGTAGCAGGACACAACAGAAGGCTAAGAGATATTGTAAACTAAGCTCCCAATCCTGTACAAATAAAACAAGAGCATTACTTTGTTTTATTTATGTATGAGTAATCAGACAAATGGGTTCAACATTTTCAAGCATTTATGCAGTTTAGAATGAGAAATGAACAGGATGGTCACATGGGAAATATATATATGCACTTTGCATTTGATGAAGGGTATGTTATGCTTTTGGGGTGGAATATCAATTAAAACAATCCTGATTTACAACATTTTTAAGAAGCTTTTTGAACAAGTGTCAAATCATAAACTCTGAGCATAAAGCATGTTCAATAAGGTAGCATATTTTTTCTTCCGCAGGCTAATTTCAGCTTTGTAAATATGAACTTCAAAAAAAAAAGAAAGAAAAAAGTCACAGTGACATGGCTGCAGATATTTTAGCCTGCCCAGTGACTGAAACAGCACAATGCATTACATGTATTAAAGTAATTTTTTCATTATGGGTACATGAGCAGAAATCTGAAATGTATGTCTGTCTTTCAGTAAAACCACTTAAAGAGAGTCTCACATATTCTCTGGTACACAGTGCTTATAGGCCCCTCCACTTCTCCGTACAAAGGTCTGATGGTGAAAATATAGGTTCTGCCATACAGGAGATCTTTGATCTTGTAGTAGGTGAAGCCAGGGCCAAGGATCTCAGTTTTAGTCTCCAACACTGAAAACAACATACAAAGAAGAATACTGTGGTGCAAAGTGATCATTTTTAACAGTTCAATTTTCAGGAACAGTAAATAGGAAAACATGTCCTTATATTAAAATGCATTTGAGTGCACAGAAACGAAATGAAAGGGACTTTTAAATTATAAATAACAAGAAGAAAGCGTGCGATCTTTAAGTAATGTGGGAAGCAACTGAAAGGACCACACTGTCAGAAAAGATCTACAAGTAATGAGTATGTTTGTTAAGAAATGACATGTATGGAGATGTGCATCCTGTCTTTTGTGACAATATTACTTTTGTGAATTTTGTTATAAATAGTATTTCCCTTTTCAACAAAAGGGTGCTTATGTTGCCACATAACATGCCTCATGCTACAAATCTACTCGAAACACTCAGAAATCTCTGAACAAATATTTCAGTTATACTGGGATACTCGGGTAATATTTCCTTTTCAAACCAAGGCCACTTAAGTAAAACAGTGCTTATGGGAGGTCTCAGTATGCAATGTAATATAATTCACAGAATACACAATTTATCTCTGGAGGTTAACTGAAAGTTGCGTGAATTATAAGATGTTGCAAAATTGAGGATGATCCTTTGTTGTGGTTCCTTACTGACCTGAGATGTGCCTCCAGGAGAGACGATATCCTGAGGCACCCACTACACGTGTCCAGTTCAGAACAGTACTGTTATCTGTTGTATTCAAAGCAGCAAATCCTTCTACTTTTGGAAGATCCACTGAAACACACAAAACAATCCACATCACTAAACAAACAAGTCTGTGTTTGAGGAAATTGGTGAAACATGTAAGTGTGTACATATTTCCCTGAAGCTTTTAACTGAGAACTGGTTTTATACAGTACTGTTCCTCGCTGCCCGGGGCAGGCAGAACTCACAGGTACGTGCTGTGACCAGGACAGCACTTCCTTCCCTGCTGCCCACCATAGAGGACACTTGGATCTTAAAAGCTGAGCTCTCTTGCAGGTTGCGGATTGTGTAGGAAGTGGAACCAGCTGATACAACGTGGGACTTCTCATCACCCCCTAGTGCAGGAAATAATTTAATTCAGCATGAGAGTGTCGAATTGCAGGTGGAACTTTTCATACAATGAGCCAACAAGTCTAAACTGATGAGTGATTTCCCGTTATGCAAAATGGCAGCAACTAACTGTTGTAATTGGAAAAAAATGCAAATATCCAAAACATGTTTAATATTTTCATCAACAGGGTTGAATTTATTTTTCTGCCACACATATAATAGTCCCCTGGAGCTTGAAAAAAGGGCGACTGGACCTCTTTTCACCTCTCATCTGAAAGGCTTCTTCAGTTCTTTTGGATGAGAGGTGAAATGTCTTCAAGAAACTAAAAGAAGTCCAGTTGCCCTTTTTGCAAGCTCTAGAGACTTACTATGACCTGGCTGCCCTGTGCTTTTCACAGACGAGAGCAGGTTCACCCTGAATACATGTGACAGACATGAAAGGGTCTGTCACATGTATTCAGGGTGAACCTGCTCTCGTCTGTGAAAAGCACAGGGCAGCCAGGTCATAGTAAGTCTCTAGAGCTTGCAAAAAGGGCAACTGGACTTCTTTTAGTTTCTTGAAGACATTTCACCTCTCATCCAAAAGAACTGAAGAAGCCTTTCAGATGAGAGGTGAAAAGAGGTCCAGTCGCCCTTTTTTCAAGCTCCAGGGACTATTATATGTGTGGCAGAAAAATAAATTCAACCCTGTTGATGAAAATATTAAACATGTTTTGGATATTTGCATTTTTTTCCAATTACAACAGTTAGTTGCTGCCATTTTGCATAACGGGAAATCACTCATCAGTTTAGACTTGTTGGCTCATTGTATGAAAAGTTCCACCTGCAATTCGACACTCTCATGCTGAATTAAATTATTTCCTGCACTAGGGGGTGATGAGAAGTCCCACGTTGTATCAGCTGGTTCCACTTCCTACACATCCGCAACCTGCAAGAGAGCTCAGCTTTTAAGATCCAAGTGTCCTCTATGGTGGGCAGCAGGGAAGGAAGTGCTGTCCTGGTCACAGCACGTACCTGTGAGTTCTGCCTCCAACACAAAGGAATTAAAACTCAGTTTTCTCAGTTGAAGCTTGGGAATGTGTACACAGCTACATGTTTCACCATTTCCTCAAACTGTTTGTTTAGTGATGTGGATTGTTTTGTGTGTGTTTCGTGGATCTTCCAAAGTAGAGGATTTGTGCTTTGATACGACGGATGACGGTACTGTTGACTGAACACAGTGTAGTGGTGCCTAGATATGGATAAACACAGACACGACGAAGGATCATCCTCCATTGCAACATCCTATAATTCACAGCAACAGTAACCTCCGATGAATTGTGTGTTCTGTGAATTATTACATTGCATACTGAGACCTCCATAGCACTGTTTACTTAAGTCCGGCCTTGGTTTGAAAAGGAATTGTTACCGAGTATCCCAGTATAACTGAAATATTTTGTTCAGAGATTTGTGAGTGTTTCAGTAGTTTGTAACATGGCAACGTGAGCACCTTTTGTTGAAAAGGGAATGCTCTTTATAACAAAATTCACGGGAATTGTGTCACAAAAGACAGGATCACATCTCATACATATTCATTTCTTAAACAGAACATACTCATTACTTGTCCATCTTTTCTGACAGTGGCTGCTTCCCATTACTTGAATTCAGCAGCTTTCTTCTTGTTTTCTAGATTTCAAAGTTCCTTTGGTGCACTCAATGGTATTTGGACATGTTTTCCTATTTGTACTGTTTGTGAATTGAACTGTAAAAATAATTCCCACACATATTCTTCTTTTGTATGTTGTTTTCGCAGTGTTGGAGACTGAAACTGAGGATCCTTGGCCCTGGCTTCCACCTACTACAAATAGAAGAATCTACCTGTAGTGAGCAGAAACTTATCTTTTCACAGTGGCTTTTGTGAAGTGGAGGGGCTCTCGCTGTGTACCAGATATGTGAGACTCTCTTTAAGTGGTTTACTGAAAGACAGACATACATTTCAGATTTTCTTCTCACCTACCCCATAATGAAAAAATTCTTGATACATGTAATGCATTGTGCTGTTTCGTCACTGGGCAGCTGAATTGTGGCCGTGTGGCTGACTTTTTCTTTCTTTTGAAGTTCATCTACAAAACTGGAATTTGGCCTCCAAAAATATCCTTATTGAACATGCTTTATGCTGGTTATAATTGAACATATAGAAGCTTTCTTAGAATATGTTGTGATATGGGATTTCTTTGGTGATTGCACCCAGAACCAGTAACATTCCTCATGGAATTGCAAGTGCGGTATATGTTCCATGTGACCGTCCATTCTCATTCAACTACAGTAGAATCTGGAAGTGTTTGCAAACCCATTTGTATGATTACCTATACATAAATGAAACAGAGTGATGTTTCTTGTTTGTTCAGGAATTCAGAGTAGTTTACAATATCTCTAGCCTTCTGTTGTGTCCTGCTACAGATTGGATTGTTCATGATCCCATGTTAGGATCTTTCTTAACTCATGCAGGCTGAAAACCCAAAGAATGCTGCAGCAGTGTTTATTCTTTCCTTTGCAATCAGAATCTGCTTCTTTGGATTCTGTTTAACTGACTGAGGGTTTGAGTTTACTGTTCTATCTTCACATGACAGATTGGCCTGGGTGGCCTCAGAGTGTGTCCACCTACAGTAGCCCCAGTAGCCTGCAGCTCCCTCTATCATCAGAGCACCTCTCAATCACCCACCAGTAGCAACGTCGCCCTGATGGTGTGCCAGCCAACTGAACCCTTGACAATTGAGAACTGCCAGTGTCACTGAAGCCAACAGAGCAGTCACACCCCTTCGTGACCACACTGAGTGAGTGACAGAACTTCAGGGTAGCTAGGGATTCTGGCTCATGACAAATGTCTTATTTATATTTTTGCTTACCTTGAATGATGTGCATTCAGTTTATAGTTAGTTGTATGGATTTCTGTCTTTTTTTGTCGGTTTGTAGTAAAATCAAAGCCGATATGTCTAGTGGATAAGTCATCGAGGCATTGGCTGACGACTTTTATAAATCGAGACTTGCCATATTTCAAAATGGCTGCATACTTCCTATAATTGGTTCACAGGGCACACAGGTTAGTTACACGATAAAACATTCTTTTGTCTGTAATCCTGAGGTGTTTAATTTCATCTTGCAGCTGTGAGTTTGTTCATAATTCAATTCAACTAGTTTGCAGGTGAGTCTCATGTTCAACTTCCAGTGGTTGGTAGTAACATAATGTGCTCAAATGGGCTCTATCTGACTAGAACACTCAGAAAGGAGAACATGGCGCAATGCCACAGTTTTGAGCCAAGAGGAGGCAAGCGCAAGACAAATATACTGTTCTTTATGATCCTCGTTTGAAAATAGAAGTTCGTCACACCTACAACCTGAAAAGTCTACATATTGATGTTATGATGATCGTTCTCTCCTCATTTTTCTTTAGGATAGCTATAATTCATACAGATAGCCTGCGCATTGAATTCCAACCTAATGACTTCAGAAGACAGAAACTCTGTCTCAGGGCTCTCAGAGCCCTCCACTATGGAGGAGGCAACACCAAAACAGGTTGGTGACACTCATTGATGCTGGTCCATGCTTGTCTGAGTTTTCCAGCTCTGAACCGTGGCCGAGTCTCTTTGACAGCTTCTGCAGTGCCTTTGACAGCTGTCACACTGTTGTACTTAGTAAAACACATGCACACTGGCAGCTGATATAGCCAGTATGATATGAAATGATCGTTCAGCCAATTAATTTTGTGTAAAAAAAATAAAAAAGTTCTCACAAGAGGGGTTTTTTTGTTGTTGTTGAACCAGGAATAATACAAAACCATTCAAAGGAGTGCATTGCTTACAACCATGTATGGTCCATGACCCCCAGATAATACGCCATTCACTGAAGATCCCCTTACATACTTGAAACTTGTTAAAGCTATGTTTTGTTGTTTTTGTTCTTCTGTTCCCAGGAAAAGGCATCAGCTATGTTCTGCAGGAACTGTTCCGAGCTGGACAAAGGGATGAGGCAGGATGTAGCCCCCATGTCCCGTTTACAGATGGCAAAAGGACAATGTGGTGCCGCCGTCCATACCAAACGGCCCTGAGTAAGTTATAACTGTCCAAAAGCCTGTAGAAGGGTTTGCTCATTAAAAGTTTCGAGTGAACTATGATGTGTTGATTGTGTCTCCTGTGGGTCAGTGTGCTGATTGGAGTTTGATGCAGATCCTGAGGAACTGGAATTGAATTGCAGCTCCCACCAGCTACAAAGATGTCTTCTACTCACCGAGACCTTTGATCGTTTCCCTCCATGAGGATTTATCAGGAACCTGTGTAGTGAGGAGACTCATCTCAGAGTTCAAACTCAGATGAGGTGAGACAAATAGGCGAACTTATCTTGTCTTATTATTTGTCTTTCTTGTACACTAGTTATAGTTCAATCAGAATTTGTAAAATAAAATAAAATAATGGAACATGAATTAAATGAAACTGTTTTGATGCCGTCATATATATGTGTTCTGGTAGTTTTGTTTGTGAACACGTTGATCCTGTGTGTGCACTTTGAGGAGTTGGCCTTCCCAACCAGGGCATGTGAACTAGTATTTTGTGTCTGATGACCATGCATTACACATAGTACATGGGTTGAATTTTAAATTTGCACACAGAGGCTCTGCAGTGAAAACGTGGCCTGCTTACTCAACGTCAGAGCGGAGTGTGACTGCAGACTCTGTTTGCAACCTCATTCTGATGATGTATTTGAGACTGAGCTCTTTCATATGACGATATGATGGATCCTCAGAGTTGTGTGCACACTGCCCTCCACTCTGTCTTTGAAAATAAACAAATATTTTTGTGAAGTGCTGCTGATTAGACTGCATTTCTCCCTATGAAACCAAAACTTCTTGTCTGAATTGAGCATGCTGGAATTGTCGTCGATTTGATGATGCATAGGCAAACCGAAACCAACTTTCCCTTTTTATAGTTTTGTATTGTGGAGCCACTCACCTCTTTTGGTGTGAATGTCCAATATTCTAGTTCATATCTGATGAAATCGTTCGTGTGGTAGCCAGAACAATGGTGCATTCTCAGAAATTCAGTAAGATGACTTTAATTTGAGGGAAGGAAGCAGCGCCTATCAGTGGAGCTGAGGCAAACCAGATGAACAGCTTCCAGGTTCTTCGGAATCAGTGTCACGGTGAGCCTGCCATGCTCATCACAGATTTACAAGAAAGCCTAGAAACTTTTCTTAAAGAAGAGACTAAATTTCCAAGTCACTTATAGAGAGGAACATAAAAAAGTGTGCTAAATTTTTTTTTAAGAGAAAATGAAAAAAAGTGTCCTGAAATGAAACCTGAACTATACTGCAGCAGGTGATTAAATCTGCCCCAGAGCTCCACCAGCGCCCGTGCTTCTGAGAGCAGTGATTATTGGTGCCTGCCTACTTGCTGCCCGAACCACTGAACTTTGGTAAAGTTTCTCTCTTCAGGCCATTGGACTACATGTGTGAGTCTCTTAGATTCCTCCCCCAACACTTCCACTGTGAACAGTAGCTTTAATTTTGTGACTAAAATATTGAATGATTGATTCATAGTTCTTGGTAGCACAAACAGACTACATCTGCAAAAATTGTTACACGACCCCTGTGTTGCATAATAATAATTAAAAATTAATACTTGAAGATTAATTTCAAAGGGCGACTTGCGTGAGTGAGCCTTCTCTGCTTCTGTAGTCTACTTGAAGTCAGTTGAATAGTTCATAATGCATTCACTTTTTTTTCTTTTTTTTTTGCGTTTTCATTGGTTCAAGGGCACTCAGGCTGACACCCCCACTGATGACCCAGGAGGAGATGCTTAAGCCTCAGGGTCCGTGCCTCACCCAGTGCATGAAGGTTGGTATTATAACTTCTCCCTCCTCCTTCTCCCACAAAGTCAGATTCATGAGTTGTTTAACTTTGTGTGACTCAGCAGTGAATAATCACATCAATCACCTGTTTTCCCAGGGCCAGAAGGGGGAAAGGGTGAGTTGTTAGAACTCAGACTAAACTGATATATTTCTTTTTCCAAAATCTTTCACAAACTTGTTTATTTTTTTTGAAAATTTTTCATTCTTTCAGGGAGACAGTTTTGGTCTTGGTCTGGTATGTTTTATGTCTTTACTCTATGACACATCTTAAAGAATACACAAATACTTTGTTCTCCTTTATCTTCAGTTTTCCCTACCCTGTTTCTGCTTTGTATATTCAAATATACTTTTTACTCATCATCAACCAAACTTTTTTAAAATTATTATTATTATTTTTGTAGAGATTCAGGCAAAGCCCTGGACAGTTTGATCCTTTCACATCTTCAAAAGGAGAGAAAGGAGAAAGGGTGAGCTACCAACACAAACAGTATATAGACACACACATTACACATAAATACCATTATTATTCATTGTCAAGAATAGCCTTTCTGGCTTTTGTTACCTTGTACTGACACATACAGTATGGATGACAACAAGCAAAATAGTTAAAGTAACAAGAGTTTTCAATTTTTTATTTTGCTTTCAGGACTGACTGTATTGTTTTAATTTGACAGGGACTTCCTGGGACAGACGGTGTTCCTGGTTTGCCAGGACGCCCAGGAAGAACTGGACCTCCGGTTCTGCTGGCCAGCGGGTAACTGAGTCATATGAAAAAGAAATATGTCACAGCACTTATGCAGTCCCTTGGAAGAGCTAATTCCAATTGAATCAGTAGCTCTGTAGGAATCCACCTTCAGCAGCAAGAACTTGAAGTCAATGCAGAAACCCATTTCTTCATCAGTCTCAGACATCCACTGTGGAGGGATTTTGGGCCACTCTTCTATACAATGTTGCTTCATTTCATTTGAGGTTTGTAGGCATTTGTTAATGCTCAACTCTCTTGAGGTCCCACCAGAGCGTTTCAGTCAGGTTGAAGTCTGGACTGGGCCATTGGAATACCATGACTCTTTTCTTTAACAGTCATTCTGTTGTAGATCTGCTAGATATGCTAACTGAGGGCTGTAGAGTCTGAGATGTAGCTCTTCTGGCTTTTTTGCAATTTCCCTGTTTGATCTTGAGGTGAATTTTGCTGGGCAGTCCATTCTGCTTTTATAGAGGTGGTCACACTTGCTGAAGATCAATTAATCAAATACATTTGATTAATGGCACCTAGCTGCTAATTACCCTCTTTAATTTCTATGGAAGCAGTAAGGATTTACTTAGTTTTTCATAGGACTGCATAGAGTTGATCAGATCTGAACCTGAAAATACTTTGCTTTTTTTTTAAGGGCCCTCCAGGCATTCCAGGTGACATGGTGAGAACAAAATAACTGTAAAATATATAGTCAGTCATAGCTGAACTGTGACACCTGTATTCTTTATAGACTGTAAAGGCATTTTGAAACAGTTTTCAAAATCTTTTCATGTTAGGGTCCTCCCGGGCTCCCTGGTCCAAAGGGACAGAGAGGAGAAAGAGTAAGTCTAACCCACACATTTAATTTTTGCTTTCCACTTATGACACAGCTCTTTATGTACTTCTAAGATTTGGATGTTGCAACAACTATGAAAAGGATTTTTTTTTTTTGTCTTTCCTTTCAGGGAGAGCCTGGATACGTTATAGCTGGCACGGATGCAAATTTTGTGCCCGGACGAAAAGGAGAGCCAGGCTCTTCAGTGAGTTTTGAAAGGGGAAAAAAACCAAAGAGGAAACAAACTAACAAATAATTAGTTTTAAAATTGTCACCCAAATGGCCTAAATCATTTTTTAATGAAAGTTTTATTTTTGCCTAAATCATTACTTTTTTTTCTCTTTTTTTTTTTACTTTTTTGAAAAACCTGAAAAAAAATGACTTTGGCCATTATTTTAAGAGGATGAGGAAATGTAATCTTTAGGGGATTTCAGATCATTTTCACTGAATGTTACAGGGTCCTCCAGGACCTCCTGGTGTACCAGGGGTCAATGGAGCGCCAGGTCTGCCCGGTCAGCCAGGACCACCGGGGCCACCAGGAATATCTGTCAAGGTAATGTAAATTCAAAGAAGCCATAAAAACAGCATTACAATTACACCCTACTGTGGTAATTCATGAAGTGTTATTATACCTGTCACTGTACTGTATTACATCATATAATTCCAAGACAGCTTGGACTATTTAGCATGAAGTGGGACAAAGATGTTTTGACAGCAAACTCCAACAGACCTGCTTCTACTGTTTTCACTTTGCAGGGAGATCCTGGAGAGCCGGGTTTGAAAGTAAGTATGAAGGCTGTGTTCTGGTCATTTTATACATTTGCTTAAAAAAAAAAATCTACTTTTAATTTACTTTAATAAATTTTGCATACCAGCCTATTTTTAAACTGAACCACTCCGTTATTTTGTTATATAATATGCCTTTTCTATTTGCATATGTTATAATATTTCATTTATTTTTGAAAGGGTTTACGTGGGAAGCAGGGTGTGAAAGGAGACAAAGGAGAGCCGGGAAAAGATGTAAGTACATGGCTGATAAAGTTATAGTGTTTGGGACAGTTTGTTTTTAAAAAAAAACCCCAAATAAACAGATTTCAGAGTTGCTATTAAAAAACATTTTGTTGTTTCTGTGACCTCTTTGCCTCTCACACACAAACTCACATATATGCAAACTGCTGTAGGGTATTGCAGGTTTGCCTGGTCCCATTGGTGTTGATGGGGGGCCAGGATTGCCAGGACAGAAAGGAGAAAAGGTAACTTTGAATCAGAGCTTTTGCACTTATATAACTACTAAAGGCATAATTATTGAAAATCCTTTAAGATTTACATGGAAATTGTTATGTTTTGCAGGGCGAGCAGGGAGTTAGCATTCAAGGTGTTCAAGGTCCTCATGGAGAGAAAGGAGAGACGGTATCTCACAGCACACATGCAGGACACAGAATCAGCTTGATTTCGTAGTGCCAGGGTCTGGGACTGTGATAGCCAGCACTGTTTTGAGGACTGCATTATTTATCATTTGTGGGTTTGTTTCACTTTTGTGATGCAGGGAGGTATTGGCTTAACAGGACCAGTTGGCCCAAAGGTACCAAGTTGCATGTTTACTAATGTGACATATTTTGTTTAAATTTAACCCCCTTTTTTTCTTCTTTTTTTTTTTTGTCGATTCACATTTTTCTTCAATTTGTCTTTGAAGGGTGAGCGTGGAGAGCAGGGCATCCAGGGAATCATTGGACCTCGGGTGTGCACTTTATCACCAGCTGAATAGCCACAAATAACTACCTGCATGTTCTATCCTTAAATGCATATGCATTAATTGCACTTCCGTGTAATGAAATTAAGAATTTATTATCTTGTATTTATGACAAGAGTGAGGACTGCATAACAATAACTGATGAATGAATTTAGAGCAAGTGATTTATTTATACCTGCAGGGCAAAAAGGGAATGAAAGGGGTGCAAGGAGACAAGGTGAGTTCATTCGCATATGAATTATTTCTGTTTTATAATTATCACACATATAAAGTTGAAGATTCATTTTACATTAAAAAGAATAAGACTAACCACACCAAAATAACAATGTGGGTATTAACTATAATTTTATTTTTATTTTTTAGGGAGAACAAGGAGAGATGGGACTAATGGGACCACACGGACCCCCAGTGAGTGAGGACTGAATCTCATATAATGTGGCCTAAATTATGATAACTTTTTAATAATAATATAATAATAACTTTATTTGTATAGCACATTTCAAAACATAAAATTACAAAGTGCTTCAGAGTTTGAATAAAAGCAACACATTAAAGATAAGTAAACACATTCCAACATACGCATAATCAACCATACAGTCAACATAAAAATAAAATAAATGTGAACTATGGCCCAAAATAATTGTGCGTGTGTGTGTGTGTGGGGGGGGGGGCTAACCTGTCACATTTAGTTTTCAGTAGTTGTTATAAAACAAACCACAGACTCAGCCAACCTTATAGGCTGAGGACGGCTGTTCCAAAGTTTAGGCGCTACAACATTAAAAGTGTGATTGCATCTAGTTTTAAAGTAAGTGCATGGAACAATTAAGAGACCTTGATCAGATGATCTGAGAAGTTGGCTGCAGTGGTAAGCTGGACATAGACATTTACATAAACTCACCATGGACACAAACATCATGGTAATTTGAGGCTTTTAATGATTTACTTGAACTGTTCTTTTTCCAGGGTGGAATGATTGTACAGTATACATCTTTAATGATTTTAAAGAATTGGGTGCACAAGTTTGGATTTACTTGGGATTTTCTATAAATCCACACATGGTCAAAACAGGCTCAAATACATATCTTTAAATAGTGTTGCTGAAGATTCTACAATGTCTTAAATTAATGAGGCCAAGGCCAATTAACTCCTCGTTAGTGATTGTGATTGACTATAATTGGTAGTTTCTCTTTGCCAGCATAAAAAAAGATTTGCTTGACAGCACTCATTGGGCCAACCAATACTCAGAACAATGGGGAAATCCAAGGAGCTCTAAGAAAGAGAATTGGAGATTTGCATCAGTTGGGAAGGTCTCTTGGAGCCATTTTGAAACAACTCAGATTCCAGGATCATCAGTTCAAGCAGTTGTATGTAAGTACAAGCTATTCAGATGTGTCACCATTTTGCCAAGGTCTGGAAGAAGACCCAAACTGTCACCCTCAGATGACAGAAAATTGATTAGGAACAAAGTTGAACAACCTGGAGCCAGCAAGACTCAAACCATGAACTGAAAACTACTGTAACACCACCCTTAATGTGAAGTGAGCTTTATATCGCCATGGACTGAGAGGGTGCCAACCGAGAAAGAAGTCCCTGCTCCAAATTCAACACCTTCAAGCTAGACTAAAATTTGAAGCTGTTCATGCTGACGAGCCAAGTGTTTTCTTGAGATAAGTTTCATAGTCAGACGAGACAAAGATTGAGCAATTTGGCTACAATGACGAGGTATGTTTGGTAAAGTAAAGGTGAGACTTTCCAACCTAAGAACACTGTACCAGCTGTCAAGCATGGTGGTGGTAGCATCATTCTCTGGGGCTGTTGCTGCCAGTGGTGTTGGCACAAAGTAGATGGAATAATGAAGAAGGAGGACTACCTCCAGAGTCTTCAACTTCACCTCAAATGCTAAATGGCTGAAACCTGGACACGTTTAAGTTTTCCAATAGGGCAATGATTCCAAACATAACTCAAAGCTGGTTTGGAATGGATAAAGCAGGCTAACATTAAGCTTCTGTAAAAGCCATCTCTAACCCCTTAACCCTACTGAAAATGCTATGGGACATTTAACTAAATATTAGTGGGGGGGGGGGGTATGTATATATTTGAACCTGTATGTATACTTTTGATCCTGTGTGGATTAGAGAAAATACAAAATAAATTCAAAATTGTACACCCATTTATTGTTTTTTAAAGACATTAATGATGCATGCTGTACAATCATTCCACCCCGGAAAAAGAACAGTTCAATGAAATCACTAAAAGCCCATACTTACCATGATGTTCATGCCCACAATGTGTATGTAAACTTTTGAGCACAACTGTTCATATATTTTAGTATTAAAAACAGCCCGAAAAGCCAAAAGATGTAGAAAAAGACTGTATTTCTTATTTTGCACCAATTCTGAAAACTGAATCTCTAGCCTTAAGCCTATTAATAACTTTTGCCAATGTCTCCAAGCAGACATTTAGACTGACAAATGAACAAATGAGGGAGTCATTTTGTTGTGGGTTTTGAAGATTAGGCTCTATCAGAGATGGCTATGATTGCATATATCCATGAGCCAAATTGTCAAACCTCAGTGGGTATGTTTTGCAAATGGGCCTTTTTTTCCCCCTGCTTCAGTGATTTTTAATTTGAGGCAGCATAATCTTTTGGAAAAGATTGTGACCAGAAAAACTGTCATCATGAGGACCATCATCCAATCTTTTGTAATACACTTTGTAGTAATTCCACAAGATTAGTTTTTAAGAGCTAAACAAGACAGTGTTGATTTGTTGGGCACAAAAATAAACAGGTTTTATCAGAGAGGCTTGGAGGTAATGGTCACAAAAGAAATGGCACTGAGAGTTTATCTTGATGTTTCTAGGGACCGACTGGACCGATGGGGTTAAAAGGAGATGAAGGTCCAAGAGGACCGCCTGGAGACTCTGCTAAGGGTGTAAGAAAACTGCTTCACGTGTTTCAACCCAGTATATAGAAGTATTATTATTAAACTCTGAGCTCTTTTTTCCCCTTTCACAACAGGTAATTGGCCCAACTGGAAAAAAGGGGGCCAGGGTAAGTCACCAATGTGTGAGCTTTTTCCAGAACTTTTGCTAATTTGTTTCCATTTTCACTGCTATTTTTGCCATTAATATAAGGATAGTTCTGAGGTGTACACTACATCGGTGTACAACATTCTTCTTTTACGCCTAACCTTCCTTTCCAGGTAGTTCATTTTACAGAATCTGAAAAGAGCAAACATGTAAAAAACAACAAAAAACAAACAAAAACAATAAATAAAACTTGGCAGGTTCAACCTACCTGAGACATTTTTGGATAGTCCTGGTTTCAGCCAGTCAGCAGGATTTTAGCAATCCTTTCTATCTGTAGAGCTCTGGGCTAATAATCTCTAGACAGAGGTACAGAGTCCCTTATTATAAGCATAACTATGATCAACATTTATCTGTCAGTTAAACTGATGAAACATGAACAGCTCATGGAGGCTGTGATATTATTTAACGTCATTTTAATTGATTTAGATCCGTACTTACTAAAGTAACTAATGGTTCTGGTTCTTGCTGCAGCAGTCACCTAATCCAAGGTTATTTTTCTCTTATGGGAGACAATAAAGTTATCTTAGCTTATCTTACTCTGATTTAGCTTAGTACACTATTGTTACTGTAATCAGCTGCTTCAAACCAGTGATATGAGCACAGGTAAGAACCTCATATAGAAGCCACGTTGTGCAGTTGCAGTCAGCTATGAAAACTGGTTGATTTCATTTTCTTTTTGTATTGTTTGTTTGTTAATTTGCTTGTATTCAAAGAGACTTCGTCTTCACAAACTATTTTTAAAGCACAATTATAACAACTTTTTCTGTTGGTGCAAGCTTGACTGCAGTTAAGGGGTTTAAGATTAAAGGAAGGAAATTGCTGTTTATTCCAGGTAAGGGTTTTATCAATGAGACAAAGAATTTAAACTACTGAAGCTACGGCTGCTGCAACACCTTTCTTTAATTTCTTCTCAACCAGACTAAGTTGTTTGCATATATTTATCTTAAGTGGGTTAGAATAAATCAGCCAGAGGTGAGCAATTGAAAACATTGTTAATTAATTGGTGTATTTTTGCAGACTCAATCTCCTGGGTCTGCTTATCAAAAACAATTAAAATTTTTCTCTCATTAGCTTTTCAGGGAGACTGAATGGTCTGTTGGATGGGACATAATTAATGACAGTCCGCAGGGTCTCGTTAGAGTGGAGAGATGTTTAGCCTTTATCAACTGATGTACATGTGCTCATGTATGTACATGTGTTCTCTCAGGGAGATATTGGTCCAGTTGGTTCCACAGGTCCTCAGGGAATAAAGGGAGAACAAGGAGACAAAGGAGAAAAGGTTATTATGGAGAGATACTGTCCATCACGGTCATTTCCAATTCACTAATGCAAGATAAGCGCAAATAGATGTTAACCGCGGAATGATTGGATATCATTTTACTGTACGGCTATGGTTTGTTTTGATATGTGCAGGGTAGTCCTGGTTTTGGGATTCCAGGACAGCAGGGACAAAAGGGAGAAAATGGTGAAAGGGTGAGTTATTTAATGTTTTAACACTAGAACTCCCAGAATTTTAGAACTACTAGAACTCCCATAGGTGGTCATTTTGACCACCATACATTATTTGCTTAAATTCATTAAAAAAAAATCAATATCATATATAGAATTATTTATTATAATCAATGAAAACATCAAAGAATACATGGATTTGTAATGTTATTAATCAACTAAATGTGCTTGTGGCAAGGAACATCAGTAGCAGGAACTTATGTCTGTGTAGATTCTCGGTCATCTAGGTCATGGTTTTCGCAACAGCTCGGAAAAAGGCGAGAGGACTTCTTTAAATTTTTTTGAAGCCAGTTCCCCTCTTATCCAAGAAGCTTCTTCAGGCTGGAGAAGGTGGAGTATCCCAGGTATTTAAACCCAAGTTGGAGTTGTCCCCTTTGCTGTCCCCAGATGAAACCACTGCCCCCCCCCCACCCACCCACCCAAAAAAAAAAAAAAAAATTCTGGGTTCTGGTACCTGGGGAGAGATCTCAAGACAGCACTGTAGGTAGCTGACAACTGGTGTTGTAAGCCACCATCTCTGCTCAGTGATGGTCATACACAGTGGACATTGATGGCTTTTTTTTACTCCTCTTTCAAACTGTCCCACCTTCCTGGGCTGGGATGTTGTTCTTGGATAAAATTGTCTTGCATTTCTCTGACAAACCTGCTACGTTAGATATAATTTCAGTTGGTGTCTGACTTTCTTTCCTGTGCATCTTCAGTGATTTGTTGAAAGCCCAGTTGGGATAACCACACGTCTTTTGAGGATACCACTGTTCATATTTTGGACCGAGAACAAAGATGGTTTGAAAGAGGAGTGAAAGAGGCCATCTACATCCACTGTGAATGACCATCATTGAACAGAGGTGGTGGCTTGTCACTTCAGGTGACCTATTGAAGCCACCTGAAGTGACAAGGTCTCACAGGTCTCCCTTTGTGGTCATGACCTGCATGTTTTTTTCACACATTGGCTTGTGTGATGATGAATAACAATGGGTCAACAACCACCTCCAATGGGGACAACCCCCATTAGAGTTTAAATAAAAGTCCAGTTACCTTTTTTCAAGTTCATGAGAATACCAGGAACCACACTTTGCCCATCAACAGTGGGCAGCAGGTGGTAGCTTTCAGGGATCAAAAAGCATCCAATTTCATCAAAATTATGCTGCATATGCATATGGTCAGTATGACAGCTATGACCATGGCCACGACCATCTTTAATTGATTTGTAACATTAAAGATCCATGTATTCTTTGATCTTTTATTGATTATAAAATATATTCATACATATCATATTTATTTATTATAAATGTATGCAAATAATGTATTGTGGTCAAAATGACCACCTATGGGAGTTCTAGGTAGAAACACTCATAACTCTTTTGTGTCTTGTAATTTTAGTAAAATGGCAATGTTAGAATAAAATAGACAGTCAGGGTCCTACAGTTACATGGGGTTTATAGCAACAAAGATATCACAATGCAAAATTTAAAAAAGGTCAAATGACCACCTTGGGAGTTCTAATGTTAATTCTGTTTCCATCCTCGAATAATAAGGCAAGAAATTGCTGTGCGTTGCTGTTTAATGTGTTATCAATGTCATTTACAGGGAAATGTTGGTTTATCGGGAAAACCAGGGCCAAAGGTGAGTCAAAACTGGTTACATCAGGTTCCTCTCATGAATATTTTTACATAAGAGTATGTGCAAGGTGAAAGCAAGCATGAGTAGTCAAGAATGTACAGAATATCAACACAAAAAGAGTTTTGTTTTCAAGTTTGAATTTTTGGTTTTGTACTTTTTCTTAATTTTGGCTTTAATTTTTTTTTTTTTTACCTAATTGCCTGTCACAGCAGGCAGATAATGCAAAAAACATTCTACAGACTCAAACAATGCAGTCTCCTGATGGAGAAATTACTTTGAATTGACAGTTTTGCAAACTACAAGTTGATTGTCTTAATAATGAATTTTCATTTATGGCCATGAATTCCCAAAAAATGTTTAATTGAACCACCTGAATAACATTTGAATGTTGTTCCACAGCAGGTTTCTATTATAACAATTAAAGAGATTATTTATTTATTTATAAACATAGATTTCTGCTGATGTTCTAAATCAGAGGTCATGTCTTTGTTTAGGGGAAAGATGGCTCTAACGGTGAAAAAGGGAGTATTGGATTACCTGGCAATTCTGGAGAACCGGGATTAAGAGGTAAAGATGTAAGTAAGAGTGGCCATTACAGCAACGATGAACTTTGTTTGTATAGTAGCTACAGCAGAGTTCAGGTTTAGTTTGATAAACATGTTTGTTGTAAGAATGTGATTAGTTGAGGTAAAAGCTCAGAAAAAAGTTTACTTCATCCCTCTTGTTCAGACAACACTGTGCATGTTAGCACATTTGGCGAAATATTTGTTACTAGTTAGATTTATTGTTGACTTTGTGCGTAGGGTGCACCTGGAGATAAAGGAGAACCAGGAATGAAGGTACAGTCTATTTGTTTATTATGTAATTGTTTTGTTGATCAGGATTTGCAACATGTTGCTCTTAAGGTCTGTTGTTTTAGTAACAATTTATCATCCCTATAATTATGTCCAGCATCAAATATTACCTCGACAGAGTTGTTTAATTTGTTTTCGCAGGGTGAACAAGGACCAGCTGGAGAGCCTGGTGAAAGAGGAATCAGGGTATTTATTCAATGACCAACACTTTAAATAAGAAAAATGGCAAAACAATACTTACAACAAAGCTTAAAAAGAAATTTTAAAAATGTAATTCAGAAAATGTGACAAACCAATATGCAGTATACCCAATATGTAATTACAATTCTGGTCAGGACTCTTGTTCATCAGCCACTTATGCACATTTGTGGAATTAAACCTGACTCTTCTTTGTGAAACATTAATACATGGCTAAATGCTTTCATTTCTTTCTAACTGTTGATCAGGGTCCACTGGGATTACCAGGAAGACCAGGAGACCCTGGAGAAAAAGGAAACCCTGGCAAGCCTGGCCTGCTTGTAAGTTCTTTGACATGATCATTAAACTACAGTCAGGACCATTGTGGTCAAAAGAAGATTATTTATAGCTGCTATGATTTACATTTAGCATAGCTCTGTTCTGGGACCTGCTCTTCCTTTCATACCCACATGCATACATGGAAGAGCCAGAAGAAGGGAGAGCAGGAGCAAGACCCTGACACAGAAATCACTGAGAACAGATACATTACTCATTGAGTCAGAAACAGCATGAAAAGGGAGAGCTGGGGTGGAGGTGAGTTGCAAAGCGGGTTGGAGATGTGCAGCAGCTGTGTGCAGGCTGAAGCAGCTGAAACTCTTTGACTGTGTGGAAGGGTGTCAGCTGAGTCAAGTGATGTGGGTTTGACGTTGTGGCCTTCCTGATCCAATGCTATGCTTAATTAAATTTACACTTTTGAGAAAATCAGCTTATAGGATCCTCACCTTGCTGCTAAGTATGTGTATAGGGATCAGTGTCTTATATTATACTAAAACTAACTGTAATAATTCAACTTAAAATGCAAAGCTTCAACATAACCTGAGATTTTTTTATGTTTTGAAGGGCGCTGATGGAAAAAAAGGTGACAAAGGAGAGCCTGTAAGTTTGCATCCGCCATCTCTCCGTCTCATCAATGATCGTGTTTGTTTTTTTCCTGGCTGCCTGCCTTCTGATTATTCTTCTGTGTCAGTCACTGCTTCACATCTTTGCAATCTGCTATCCTCCTGTGTCATTCATGATTTCCATTTTGATAAGTTGAGTAATTAACTTTGTTTTTTTTGTGTGTGTGCCACCCTTCATTGCACCAAACTATTTTTCCTTTGTGTTGCAAATATTGAATTTGTTTAGCAGTATGACGTTTTAGATTTTAACTACGCTTTGTCTGTCTTCTTTTCATTATGCTGGCCTCGTCATAAAGGGAAGGCCTGGACCTCCGGGAACACAAGTAAACAAATCTTTATAATCACCTCTCATCAGTTCAACCATGTTTGACAGAGGCGCTTGTTACAGAGAAGCTCATATAAAGTGTCATCCCCCCATGAGACCTTATGTCTGTTTCCAATCAACTGAAACTGTGGGCTGTTAACAATTTAACTTTTGTTCTGTTCAATCAGATTGGTTCAGACAACAATATACTGACCAGAGTAATTAAGGTAACTTGAAGAATGTTACATCTTTTAATTCATTCATTTAATGAAAGAACTGAAAAATTTTCCCTTGCCATCCTTTCAGGGTGAACCTGGAGAGCCAGGTCAGCCTGGTTTGAGAGGAGAAATGGGTCCACCTGGGCCACAAGTGAGTATTTTTGACATATGAAGGAAGTATGAGGATGTAGTGGTGCCATGAAAAAGTATTTGCCCCCTTCCTAATTTCTTAGCTTTTTGCATATTTGTCGCACTTACATGTTCTAGATCATCAAACAAATTTGTTAAAAATATTGGACAAAGATACCCTGAGTAAATACAAATTTCAGTTTTTTCAAATGATGATTTCATTTATTAAAGGAAAAAAGTTATCCAAACTTACCTGACCCTATGTAAATCCGGGGTAAAAATGGCATCTATGGGAGAGTTCCAAGGTGAAAACCACTGCTGACCAAAAAGAACACAAAGGTTCATCTCACATTTGCCAAAAAACAACTTGACAGTCCCCAAGACTTATGGGGAAATATTCTGTGGACTGACGAGACGAAAGGTGAACTTTTTGGAAGGTTTGAGTCCCGTTACATCTGGCATAAAACTAATGCAGCATTTCATAGACGTCAGCAGTCAAACGTGGTGGTGGTAGTGTGATGGTCTGGGGCTGCTTTGCTGCTTTAGGACCTGGATGACAGGCAGCAAGACAATGATCCAAAACACACCAGCAAGTCCACCTCTGAATGGCTCAAAAAAACAAAACCAAATTGAAGTTTTGGAGTGGCCAAGTCAGAGTCTGGGCTTAATCCATCTGAGATGTTTTGGCATGACCTTACAGGTCGTTCATGCTTGAAAAACCTCCAAAGTGGCTAAATTAAAACAATTCTGCAAAGAAAAGTGGGACAAAATTCCCCACAATTATGTGAAAGTCTCATTGCCAGTTATCACAAATGCTTGATTGCAGTTCTTGCTGCTAAGAGTGGCACAAAAGTTATTAGGTTTAGGGAAGCAATTACTTTTTCCAAACAGGTCCAGGTAGGTTTAGTTCACTTTTTTCCCCTTAATAAAGTAAATCAGCATTTAAAAACTACATTTTGTATTTACTCGGATTGTTGTTGTCTAATGTTAAAATTAGTTTGATGATCTGAAGCATGTAAGCGTGACAAATATGCAAAATACTGACAAATCAGGAAGGGGGCAAATACGTTTTCACAGCACTGTATACTGCAAGCTAATCACCACTGTGATAGTCCCATACAAAATTGCACAACAATATGCTACTGAAGGTATTAGATGTAATAATACTGCTAATGAGTCTTTCTTTATTATCATTTTGAGAAGTAAACTCTTAAGCAGCCTTAAGAAAGCAAGTCACAATAATGTGGCAATCAGAAACCAAAGAAAATATATGAGATTCAGCAACTTTGATGAGCGAAAAATAACAACAAAAAAAACCCCACCAACAATGCAAAGTGGGAAGAATCCTGAGATAAATCTTTCTCAGCTTTGAAGAAAGCAATTGAATCAACTACCAATGAGAAGGGGTAGCAAATAGATTAGCAACTGGAGCCTGGATTATCCGCTAGTGACTAACCATCAGATTCAGAGCAATGAATGCATCGTAATAAACTGTGGTCTGAGCTCAAATCCATTAATTGGTACCTTTCAGGACATAAAAATCATTATTAACCTAACAATTTGGTTAATCAGCGACCCAGTCTGATTGCTTTCAGACTATGTTTTTTGTTTGTTTGTTTTACTTTGGTATTTTTGTCAAAAATAATCAATTTTTCTTAAATATCTTGAAACATCTGAATATTTATGTCTGTCCAGGGTCTAGAGGGGAAACCTGGATTACCAGGACAATCTTTGGTATGCATAAGCACAATCATAAATTGCATGTATTGTTCTGTTTGCATCTTTTACTTACAATAGTGTATGTAATGTAACTGTGTGCTTTGCAGGGTGGTTCTGGAAGAGATGGACTAGATGGCTTACCAGGAAAAACAGGAATGAAGGTTATAGAAACACACACAGTGTTAAATGTGTTATTGAGATGTTTTATTAAAATTGTGTTCTTAGAACTGCCCATTAAAATATTAATGGAAATTCCCATGTTACATGGACAAAAAGTATTGGGCCACACATCTTAATCTTTGAATTCAGATAAACACCCCCCCCCCACACACACACACACACACACACACACACAGATTGCAGCAAGGCAGTTTGGGAAATTTCATTTCTCCTAGATAGTCCACAGTCAGCTGTAAGTGGTATCATTGCAACCACAGCAACTCAGCCATAAAGTGGCAGACTATGTAAAGTTGCAGAGCAGGGCCAATGAGTGCTGAGGTAACAAACCTCCCCTGGCATTAAGACCAGCACAAAAACTGTGCACACAGAGCTTTGTGGCATGGGGTTTCCATGATCGAGCAGCACCTGTAGGTGGCCCAGTACTTCTTTCCCATATAGTGTACACGTGTATGAAATTCACTCACTAGATGTTTTATGTTAACTTTAGGGTGACCTGGGAGATAAAGGAGAGCCTGGTCTGGTGAGTGAATCAATTTTTATGAAAATGAAACTGTTTGTTGTCATACATACATACTGTAGTTTATTGCCTGTGACAAATTAACATAAACCCTTAGAACAAATGTGTTAAAAACCACACATAATGTGTTAAATTTTAACATATTTACTACATCAACTCAGGGACAACACATGTTGTGTCAGATCTGACGCGTGTTGTTTGTTTTAGCATTTTTTTACGCATCATGTTAAAATTCACACTAAATGCATTACATGTGTAACAACACATTATTTTGTCGTTTTTTAACTCCTTTATAAGAGTGTAAAACAAGTTATCACTGAGCTATAGTATATTTATCTCACTGAACACAAAAAGACTAAAAGGACGAGCTATGGTGCAGTCTTTATTTTCTGTATGTCAAGTTTCTTTCTGGTACCCATACATTTAGCATGTTAGCAGATATTATGTGTTGCTCTGTGTGTGTGTGTGTGTGTGTGTGTGTGTGTGTGTTTCTGCCTCAATTAAAATTTGTCCAGTTTTTAATAATGTTTGTAATTTTAGTTTGCTGAAGATTGTAAAATGAGAACTTGATTTCGTATGCTTGTAAACAGAAAGGAGAAAAGGGAGATCAGGGCCGAGTTGGGATTGCTGGAATGCCTGGTTTACCGGGGACTCCTGTGAGTATCACTCAGAAACACAATGCCTCTGGCAAAGCATCCATTTTTTATACACTTTTAATGGTGACAGTCTTTAGTCATTCAAGCCAGTATGACAAAATATATTCTTGTGTCAGGTGTGTAATTAGTGGGAGCCACATGTTTTTCCACCATAATGATCAATCTCCTTTTTAATTTCCTCTTCTCTACAGGGGAGACCTGGCATTGATGGAAAGAGAGGCTTGCCAGGAAAAGATGTGAGAAACATTTAACAATTATGCCAGTTTGCTGTGAGATATCACCTGGATTGCTATTTGTCCAATTTGTACTTTTATTTGCCAGTTTCTTTTTAGATTAAATTACTTTTTTTTCCCACAGGGAGAAAGAGGACCCAAAGGAGATGATGGCAAAAAGGTCCTTAAATTTACTGCTGCCATCAAGATGTTTTCCTATTACTTGTGTTAACTTTACTCTTCATTTCAGGGGGACAAGGGAGATGCAGGTGCTGATGTAAGTGGTTTTCAAATTTAAGAAGGAAAACAAAACTTTGTGAGATAGCTGAGACTGCAACTGGGTGTTCTGTTTGTTTCTTCACAGGGTAAAGATGGTAGTAAGGGCGAACAAGGACCTCCAGGTTTGCCTGGGAGGCAAATGCTTGTCACTCCTGAGGTAAAAATTAACTCCTTCATTTTTCGTGACTTGTTTATCATTGCACCAATAATCATCATTGGTTAGACTCATTTCTTATTTAAGCTAATTCAGAAAAAACATCACACAGCTCCACTTAGACCTTAAAAGCATATTAACCTTACAGATTTTTCCATAAATTCCCTCTCAGGGTGCCACCATTGATGAAATCCGACAAGCATTTCCAATGCCGATGGGTCCTCCAGGACCTACTGTGAGTTTGATACTTGTGCACATGTTTCTGCATATGTATAGCTTTTTAATAATGGCACATCACCTCAGCTATTGCATGGCATAATTTATTTGTCACTTGCATGAAATCTAAGTCATCATTCAGTGATGACGACAGTGCTTTTATTGTGGGCTGCAATGAAAACAGATATGGTGAGCTTGATGTCATGCATTGTAGATGCATGTTCAAATGTCGTGCTCCTCTGTTTTTGTGTGTTTAGGGTTCTCCAGGAATGAAGGTAAGGTGGTAATGGTGCTTATATCAAGGCTGAGTTCTTTAAAAAAAAAAACAAGAAAACAAACTGAAATATAGCCTTGGTTGCTCATTTGTCTTTTTTGCAGGGTGATAAAGGAGAAAAAGGCCTGAAAGGAGAAAAGGTAATGCTGATTATTTATACCTCAGAAACATGGGAATGAAATTACATTATGCTTACTGAATTTATTTTTTATGTTTTTGCAGGGTGACACTGGACCTCCGGGAAAATCTCTTGAGATGAAGGTTGAATATAGGATATAATAATTCCTTCTATGGCATGTGTGTTCTCATTTTACATTATTAAGTGCCTGAACACCATATTTTTCCTGCACTTTAGGACATTGAAACAATGTTTGAAGCCTACGGCATAAAGGTGAGGTCTGACCATGACAATGTATGACTATACAACAATATAATAAAAGTAGAGTTTGACCGTCTAAATAAAACCTTTTTTTTTTTTCAGCTCCCATTGCTGAAAGCGTTGATTGACAGGTTGCTGCAGGATGGAATAGAGGAGCTGCTTCATGTGCTCAGCAACTCCAAGAAAACAAAAGAAAACACTGAAAATCACAACTCCGTCATCACTGACTACACAGTATGTGGACTCAAGGGAAGAAGTGTCTGATGTTATTTTTAGTCTATATAATGTATGTTTACATTTCTTGTTTCCAGTGCCTCAATGGGATTACAAGAGACCTTCACAAAACAACTGCTACTGCCACTCATTTTATGTTTTCTCTATAGAGTTCAGTGAAATTTGACCTCACCAGTGAGCCTCTGTCAGAACCGGACACCTTTGAGGACACTGATTTAGATGGCCAACCTCCTGAATCTTTCTTGGTTGTAAGTAACCTCAGCCTAGTCTTTAGAAAATGCTTAAAGAACAGTGACGAATCATAGAACACATATTTGGTTAGGTACACCTGTTTGCTTGTTAACACAAATCTCTAATCTTAGATTTCATGCAGGTGACAAATAAATTATGCCATGCAATAGCTGAAGTGATGTGCCATTATTAAAAAGCTATACATATGCAGAAACATGTGCACAAGTATCAAACTCACAGTAGGTCCTGGAGGACCCATCGTCATTGGGAATGCTCTTTGGATTTCATCAATGGTGGCACCCTGAGAGGGAATTTATGGAAAAATCTGTAAGGTTAATATGCAAAATAAAATAAATAGATAAATAGCAGCATAGAAGAGAACACACCCTCTACACAACCATTCCTTTGTAGAACAACCTGAAGATGCTAGTAGGGAGAGAGGCTTGCTTTATCATCTTCAAGAAGTGCAGTCTCTGCAGGGCCTGTTTTGTGATGTACGAGGAGTTTTTATTCCAGTGCAGGTCCTGTGAGATTAGCACACTGAGGAACTTGATGTTCTCCACTCTCTCCACTGTGTGGCCGCTAATGCTGGGGGGGGGGTGTGCTTGACCTGTGACCTCCAGAAATTGATGATCATCTCCTTTGTTTTGCCCACACTGAGCATCAGATTGTTCCCTCTGCACCAGTCTTCAAGATGCTTGACTTCATCCCTGTACATTGATTCACCACTTCTACGAATGAGTCTCACCACTGTGGTGTCATCTGCAAACCTGATAGTCAGGTTTCCTTTGTGTTAGCTGCACAGTCATGTGCTAGTAATGTGAATAACAGTGGACTGAGCACACAGCCTTGAGGGATTCCAGTGCCCAGTGTAATGGACTTGGAGATGTTCTTCCCATGGCCCTGGAGAAATAAAATTTCATTCTCTGCGTTTAATATGTTTATCACCATTGTCAGTAATATGTTTTTACATGAATTTGCTCCAAAATTGCATGATTTCTTACTCCCCCTGCCTCTCTCATTGAAGGACCCTTTAAATGAAACTGCAGAGGATCCAACTCTATGGACCTTCACCACACTGAATGGAGAATCAGAGCATGACAGGACTGCGACCAAGTTAAAGGAGATAGTTGATAGCGCTGAAGTGTCTTCCTTGAAACTCAATCTGACTGCAGTCAATTCTACTTTCAATTATACAATGACCAAGGAGGTAAGGATATTATAAAACAGACACATTTAAAATTTTGGCACTTTTTGATGGAAGAAGTTTAAGATCAACACTCTTCATGCCTTGGTGCCATTTTTTTCATTATACAGTATGTTCTGTTATTCCTTTTTTCAAAGAAATAAAATGCAAATGAACTTAATAAATTTAAAAAAAAAAAACCTAAACATGAATGAACATATTTCTAACATTCACATAATATTTGGTAAAATGCTTGGTAAACTTTAGTTATATCATCATATTTATATTCTGATTATGTTTCAAATTAAAATTTGAAGTCTGTCAGATTTTTTTAGGGATACCTCAAACTGTGATGGAGCCTGTTCTCCTTACTCAGGAGGACTCACTGAAGAAGAATTCAGGACAAAAGAAGAAGAACAGGGAACGTGGCAAAGTAAAGCTACCATAACTGTCTTACTGATGATGGAGTTTTAAATAAAAGATAAAACATATGATACTTCTCCATCAGTTTACAATAAATGTATATTATCAAAGGACCATACAGTTGTTTTGTGTTTTAGCTCATCTCCTTTAACATAAACATTAACATAGAGAATTTTTGTTTATAGTAAATGGTTTCTGTTTTGATGTTTATGCTAATTTTAAGTGATTTGGACTCCCAGTCAAGGTATTGCTGCAAAGTAATGCTGATTTGGGAAAGTGGATGAAGCATCAGGAAATCTAAAGCTGAAAACTAAATTAACATTTACATTTCAGTGAGAATGATGGCTATTTTACACTTGAATTTAATGACTGCATTGAGTTTTGGTAACACAATTTAAGGGATTAAAGTATTTAATTTGATGGGTCACTTGCTTCTAGGGAACCACAAAAATAATTCAAAGCTGATATGTGTGTTTCACTTATCAACTGATGCATAAATATGCTTTGATTATAGAGAGAAAAAACACACACACACTGATTAGGGCCATAACACAAAATTTGATCAGCCTGGAGAATCTCTTAAAAAATATAGCAATTGGTAATGGGCAATATACACTGCCTGGACAAAAAAACTCACATACTCTAATATTTTGTTGGACCACCTTTGTCTTTGATGACAGCGTTGCCGAGACATTGTTTCAATAAGCTTATGCAACATTCCAAATTCATTTTCATTTAGTTTTGCACAAATTTTTCTTTAAGATATTTTATTGCTGATACCAGAGTCAGACCACTGCATAGAGTCTTCTGCAGCACATCCCAGAGATTCTCAGTGGGTTTAAGGTGGTGGCCAATCCATGTGTGGAAATGATGTTTTATGCTCCCTGAACCACTCTTTCACAGTCTGAGCCCATTGAATCTTCACATTGTCATAGAATATGCCTCGGCCAACAGAGGAGAAAAAAAAATTGATGAAAAAAACCTGGTCATTCTGTAATCAACTGACCTCTTTCTTTGGGCGCACAATGTTGGTGAACTTCAATCTGACCAACCGAAGCAACCCCAGATCATAACACTTCCCTCACAGACTTGTAACATTAGGCATCAGGCATGGTAGTTGTGGTAGTTGCATCACTTCATCCACCTCTCCTACCCTGATAAACCCGTCACCCAGGAAAAGGGGAAATCTGGATTGAAGAGATTGATTTCTATTGCCCCAGAGTCCAATCTTTATGCTCCCTAGCAAACTCAAGCCTTTTTTCTGATTTGTCTCCCTGACAAGTGATTTTCTTAAGGCTACACAGCTGTTTAGTCCCAGTCCCTTGAGTTCTGTTTGCATTGTGCATGTGGAAATTCTCTTAATTTCACCATTAAACATAGCCTTGAATTCTGCTATTGATTATTTATGATTTGATTTCACCAAACATTTAAGTGATCTCAGATTTTCTTTTTGATCACGTTCTTTCCTCAAAGATGGTAGTTTATCACTATCCTTTTAAGTTTTAATAATGTGTTAAACCGTTATTAACCCAATTTTAATAGTTTGAGCAGTCTCCTTAGTTGTTTTTTTTTTTTCTTGCATGACAATGACATCTTTAAATCACCATTGTCACCATTGTCTTCTGACCTGACAAGCTACTCAATGCACAAGTTAGGGTTACAGTAAATAACCTGCTGCCAGCTGAAACATATTAATCACTTAGTAAATCACCAAATGGAAGGGTTTTACCTGTTTGCTTAGTTACTCAACTCAGCTTTATTTATAAAGCACCTTAAAATCAAATACTGTTGGCCAAAGTGCTGAACACAACTACGAGCAAACAAAAGCAACAACAGAGATATAACACAAGGAACAATAAATAGATAAATATAAATAGTTAAATCCATGTGATGACCCTTTTTTTTTTATTGTTTTACTTTTTGGCCAGGCAGTGTAAATATCGTGTATATCACTTATACTGTATGATGGCATGAATCAGATGGGCTGAAACATGGAAAACCTGGTCCTATAAATACAATAACTATCTCTAAACTATTTGGAAAAACCAAGGGTTTTCAATCATCCTAATTACCTTTTTAATTTATTATTGATAATCTTTAACTATTCATCTCACTCTTAATTATTTCTCTAAACTTATCAACTGCAGTTTAATACTTTACCATCAACAACTTCTGAAGCATGAGAAACTCTTATCTGTTCTCTCTCTGACTGAACTTTTTAACCAGGGCAAAGGAAATAAAGGACGACATAGGAGGCAGAGGCAACGCTTGGTAAATGTCCTCAAAGGAGTCAGACTAAACCCAAAAACATCACTTCACTTTTGCCCCAGCTAAATAAAAATGCACCAACTAACACAGCTGTCTTACCTTGCAAAAACCAAACCCTGACTCTAACACTAATATTAACATAACATGACTTATAAACCAAACTGAATGAAAGATAATCCTAAATTAAAACATTGTAAACATACTGAATTAACCCCTTTTTTGCATATATGACATGCCTCATTTAACTAAAAGCATGCATTGATCCTAATCTCCATACTTTTGCTTGGTATCATCTTCCACTCACTCACGCATGATGAATAATGCGGTGTAATAATTCTTCCCTGTAATAACTGCTTTTTCTTCTTTATTGTAAGACAAGTGAAGAGGACAAGCAAGAAGAAGAGGAGTTTTATAACGGTGAAGAATACAGTTATGAATACGAGGTAGGCAGCTGCAATAATAAATGAGTAATTTAAGCACTGTTGGAAGCTTAATTTTAATGTGATGTTGATGACGTGGGGTTGGTCCTCATTTAGAGAATTGTGAGCGCCTTCTTGTTAACAACCCTGCCAAACTCATCATCCAGTCACCTGCTGTTTTTTTTTCCTTAGCAATATCTCTGGAGGCTGAATTATATCTGCACCCACACAAATGCTGATTAATGACACACCTACTACCTGATCTTAATTATTAAGAATAAATTAGTTTGTCATTACAGCCCACTGCATCTGCTCTGCAGATCATCTACTGTGGGTTTGAGTGTTTAAAAGTTATGAAGAGACAATCTTTTTTTCTTTTCAAAACAGGAAGAACTTTCTACAATTGACCCCTTAATCTCTCAGGAGACGAGAGAAAATAGACAGGTAAATCTTCTCATCTGTTTCAGCTGGGCTGGGTGTAAATGTTCTGATTCATTTTTAATGTGAAATATGTTCAATGTGTTTAACATGTGCAGCTTGAAGTTCAAACGGATGACTTCCCCCATCCAGTTGATGAAAAGGTGATTGTTTGTAGCCCAAATGATAAGAAAAATAATTTACCTGTTTTACCTGAAGAATAATTTATTTATGCTATTTTTAACTTTTAAGGAATGGTTGCCCACACTGAGTCCTGCCCAGATAGAGACCTCAAGTGAACTTCAAACAGTCTTCTCAGACAGAGAAACAAATGCACAAGTAAATCATTTATTTCTATTTGTTTTGAACAAGTACAAAACTAAAAAAAAAAGAAACACACAAGACAGGGACCTCTGCCAGTTTCCACTAACAATGAAATTGCAGACTAATTGTAGCAGGTTCTCCTCAGTAATCACAGAGAGGGACACTTTTTAGTTGCACACACAGTTCTTCATTATAAAGCACACAGGAAAACTGCTCGCTTCGCCAAATTGCCCAGCTCCAGAGCACTGACTGCTTCTGTGGTTCCAGATCCTGCACAGTGACCTGCTGTGTTTCATTTCTTCACCTTTCTTCAGCTCCACAGTTACTATATAGGGAGAGAAAATGATCAACAGAAGCACACCAGGAACAAAACTAAAAACTAAGATTTCTGTAGACACTCTGAAAAAGGACAAGGGGAAACAGTGACAGTAAATACACAGAATTAGGGGAAGTGGAGACAGCTGGGGAGACCAAGACACGACTGAACTGAATCACAGAATATGAGACAAGAAAGCAAATCTAAAAGCAAAGCACAGGGAACACTAACTCTCAAAACAGGAAATGAGATAACTGAAAACACAAATGAATGAACTTAATACAAGAGACTTGACGCAAGAGGATGGAACACCAAGGGAGTAATTAAACTCTAAAGCAACTAGCTAAAAACTCACATGAACAGACAAAGCAAATTAAAACACTTCAATAGAATCATTAATATAGTTACAAAAACAAAGGTTGAAAGTTCAAAAACCCAGAAACACTGGGTAAGCTGACCCAGGACCATGACACTTAAAAGCTAACTGAACTGAGAGAGGACCCCCACTTCAGTGCTTGCTTTCACTTTCCATTATTCTCCTTCTGGATACAGTTTCTGTAGGGAGTTTTTTGTTTGCTTTTTTTTGCTTCATTTTGTTGTGTTGTTTGGTTTTACTGATTACTGGACTAACAAAAACACCCAGCTAGTTCTTTTAATGTGTCAGTATAAGCGAGAGATTCTTGAGCCACATCTGGCATTAAACTTTAAGTGATGGCTGTGACTCAAAGTCACGGCAGGTCATCTGTTGATAAAAAGGTTGAGATTCAGTATCTTCAGTCTCTATACTGAAGATACTGAATCCCAAAGCTGCCTTGTGTCTATATAGTCTGAGTGTGCAAAACAAGTCCTTTCTTCTGCATTCAGACTTCTATATTTATTTGTCCCCCTAGGTTATCTTGCCAACCACAGAGCCACTCTCTCAACCCACTGATGAAAAGGTATTTCTGGGTAGCTTGATGCTTATGAGAAATGCTGCACTGATATATTTTTTTTCTCTGTATTGTGCTTGATTTTCAGTTGGTGTTTTCACTTTAAAATTCTGATCTGTCCTTTATTCTAATGAACAGGATGACATGTCACAATCCACGCCTCCTACTTCAACAGAAGAACCATATGAGGTAGGGTTTAAATTTTAAATTACAAACTTCAAAGATCTTTGCATGCCTTGGAATGCAAAACTCCTTATTCACACTTATGCACAAGGGGGATGAAATTGATGAGCAAGTGCTTGAATAAAACAGTGAATGGGCTTAACTGCTCTAATCAATAAATAAACCATATGCAGCACTTCATCATTTTCAAGACCCCTTTCTTCTTTCTGCTTTTTATGAAATTTTTACCAGTGCAAAATAATACAAGTGTTTGCCTAAGACTTATGTGAATACATTTGGAATGGAAATATACAGTCAAGAATTTTTGCAATTTGCAAAGATGACCAAAGCATGAGGCAGGAGGGCATTTGTGAGCGGCATGCTTTTAGCATGATTTCTCTAAAGCTTGTCTGAATGGCAATGAGCAAAAACTGTAGTATAGTCCTGATGAATGATTTACTGGGGGGAAAAAAAACATCCAGAGAGTTACTTTTAATGCTTTCTCTCTCTCATTTTTTTAAACAGGAAATCTCTAAATTCCCAAGAGACTGAGACTATAGAGTCTTAATCATTCATAAGAAAGCACTTGATGGAGAGTGTGAATAAACTGTGAACCGTTTTCTCTGGTGATGAACCCTGAACGACCAACGTTTCATGAGGGGGGACCTCTTTCCACACAGAGACAGTGTCACTCACCAAAAAAATATACCATGCCATACCATAGTGCATTTCTTATATTGTAGCTTACAGAAAAATTAGGCACCTGAAAATTGTATCCTCACATCTAGTTTGTGTTTTTTAAGTTTGTTCAGTGTAAAATTCAGTGTAGCTGTACTTATCTTGTTTAAAACTCCTAATTTATTTATTACAACTATTGTTCTGTAACTAACAAAGCAGTAAGCCATCTAAAACATGACAACAATTTATATATATTTCAAGGAAACACAGAAATTTTATTTATTAAAACATGAAAAGAACAAGGCTTTCTTACTTTACTATAACCTATGAATATCATAGATACTATTTAGACTGTAGTTTTACTATAAACACATATGTATCCAGATCAAACACTTGTTACACTGGTGAAAATTTTCTTTGTTGTTACATTGTCTGTGTTTAACCTCTCTGTGCATGTGTGGTTAAGTAAAAGTAACTTTTAAAACACGTGTGGGTCTTCCTTTCAATATATATATATATTTTGCCATCGTACAGTACTGTGCAAAGGTTTTTTAGCCACGTCTCATTTCTTTATACACTGCTCAAAAAATTAAAGGAAAACTTTATTTCATCAAGTCCGTTAAACATCTGGGATATTGATCTGGTCATTAAGGTAAATCAGTTTCAGCTGCTTTGGTGTTAATGAAATTAACAACAGGTGCACTAGAGGGGCAACAATGACCCCCAAAACAGGAATGGTTTTACAGGTGGAGGCCACTGACATTTTTTTCCCTCCTCCATCAGCAGGGCCTGTATCTTCTCCTTTGTGTAACGTGGAACAGGATGATCATTGCCAGAACCCTACAAAATGACCTCCAGCAGGCCACTGGTGTGAATGTCTCTGACCAAACAATCAGAAACAGACTTCATGAAAGTGGCCTGAGGTCCCAATGTCCTCTAGTGGGTCCTGTGCTCAATGTGGAACCACATTGGCATTTGTCATAGACTACCAGAATAGAATACCATTGGCACCCTGTGTTTTTCACAGATGAGAGCAGATTCACCCTGAACACATGTGACAGACGTGAAAGGGTCTGGAGAAGCTGTGAGGAACTTTATGCTGCCCGTAACATCATTCACCATAACCAGTTAGTGGTCAGTCAGTGATGGAATGGAGAGGCAGATACATGGAGGAACGCACAGGCCTCTCTACAGGCTAGGAAACTGGGACCATGACTGCCATATCACTGAGCAGCACTCAAAATAACACTATATATACACCTATAATAATACCTATGAAATCCTTGGACCCATTGTTGGACTGTATGCTAGTGCAGTGGGTCCTGGGTTCCTCCTGGTGCACAACAATACCTGGCCTCATGTGGCAAGAATATGCAGGCAGTTCCTGGAGGATGAAGGAATTTACTCCTGACCGGCCCCCACACTCATCTCACCTAAATCCAATAGAACACCTCTGGAACATTATGTTTTGGTCCTTGTACCTGACAATGTTCAGAGTTATGTTTTTTTTTTAAATTTGTTCTTTGTTAAGCTACTTCACACTGACCTCTGTATCATCCAAGCATAAAAATGGCACCTAACTCAACAACACATATTAGAAAGCTTTGCAAAGAACCAATTCTAAACAGTATCTTTAGGCACCTTGTTACTAGCAGCCTGCCACAAGCCATTTGTTTAGTTGAAGGTATGCCAAAGATAACACAATATGGCAGACATAAAATAGTATTTTTGCACAAACAAGGGGCTTCCCAAAGAGCTGTTAGCTGTAAACTTGTCATATCTCAGCAAAAAGAAATCTTAGAAAAAAGAAGTGCTGAAGAAAATCAAAAAAATCAAAAAAAAACTATGCAGAAGATGAACAATATCTGAAATCTCTGTTCTTAAGAAGCAGGAACAAATTCAGCAAAAACCTGACACGGCTCCTGAGAGATGGATGTGGCCCTTCACTTGAGCTGTCTGCTGTTCGCTGAAGCCTAATCAGAAATGGTCTCAGTGGAAGGGTGGCTGTCAAGAAGCCCAATTACACAAAAACTGGGCTGGAAATCTGTGGCAACAGGTCTTATGGATTAATGAATCCAGATGTTGAAGTTTTGGCAATTCACTGACAATATGCATGCAGGAGGTCAAATGAGAGGTGTCTACAGCCATCTTTAAACACAGTGGAGGCTCTGTCATGGATTAGTGCTGCATGTCAGTCAATGGTGTTGGGCATCTGGTCAAAATTGATGGAATTATGAATGCAGAAGAGCAGAATCAAATTCTGATCCCCCATGCAACATCATCAGGAAGAAAAGCTTCTGATTGGCAACAGCTTCATTTTTCAGCATGGTAATATGTTAATAAAACACACTGACAATGCAATAAAAGCATACCTGGATAGAAAAACATAATTTTGACAAATAATGGAACAAAAGGCAGCCAACATCCAAAGAAGAGTTTTGATGGACCTTCAAGCAGCTTTGAGAACTATACCTAAAGACCACTTAAAGAAATTACAATAAAAACATTTAAAAGAGTTCAGGCTGTGTTAAAGAATAAAGGTAGTCATACCAAAAATTGTGTTTCAGGTTTGTTAGAATTGTACATTGTTTTTATCTTAAATACAGTAATTGCTGCACCTGTTTTCAATTTCCTAACAAAATATAACATGAGGTGTGACTCAAGACTTTTGCACAGCAGTCTACACATTGATCATACATCATAATTGATTTGCTAAATTTGTTTTTGAAGGTTCTGGGGGACTTGCAAGTGCCTAAACCTGAGATCAGGGTGAAAAGAGGCACATCTTGGCCTGACTCCATGGTAAGTGTCACCTATTTTTGTAGAAGACTAATGATTAACAAGTTTTTAAAATTGGTAGACTAAAAAATGTTATATTTTAGGTGTTCATGCCAGGTGCCCCAGGAGGAAGAAATCGATTTAAGAAGACACAACAAGTAATTATTTTCATCTGATATTTCTAGGTTTAAAAAAATTCAAAATCAAATGCATAAAATAAAGTTTTGTACTCATTTAAATTGTAGCATCTTTCCTCTGGAGCTCAAGGTTACAACATCAGGAATGTAAGTCTGTTTTCAACAGTCAGGATCAAATATTTGTTCAAATCAAGATGGTTAGAGGACTTACAAATACATTGATTTTTGTTAAAAATGTGTTTTTAGAAGAACAAAGATGAAAATCCAGGCCTTCAAGCACATTCCATGAGGGAGAGACAAGAAGGAAGAGAGAGGCAGAGATACAGTGATACAGAAACAGAGATTCCCACAGAAAGAACAGGTGGAGGAGAGGAACAGACTAAAGCAAAAGTGGAAGATTGGGGAATGGAAAAAGAGAGTGAGTTAATGCCTGATCCAGAACCAGTCCTTGATCCAGTCTATGAGGAGGAGGAGAGAAGTGGAGACTGGGAGACAGAGGAAGGTGTAGATCAAAGAGAAGGAAGGGGAGGAGGAGGATGACTTGGAGAGGGAGAGAGAGAGAGATAGGCTGGAGATGGAGAGAGAAAGACAGGAGCTGGAGAAAGAGAAGGTGGATGAGCTGGAGCTAGAGAAAGAAAAAATGGAGAGGGAAAGAGACTTGGAGAGAGAGAGGGAAGAATGGGAGAGGATGAGGGAGGAGATGGAGAGGAGGAGAGAGGGAAATTATGACGAAGAAACTGGACTGTCATACCCATATCCTCCAGAGTATAATTTGCTGAAGGTAAGGGCATGAGTAAAACATGTACATGCTACATTTACCTTGAAATGCTCAATACGTGTTTTACAAACAAAATTTTACAGATGCCTGTGTTATTGATGACATAACTGACTATGCCTTTCTTGCACAACAGGGACAACCAGGTGAAAATGGGAAACCAGGACAAAAGGTGACAAGATTTTAATTGTTATAATAAAACTATCAACAAGGTTACATGACTGAAATGACAGCGCGGACTTTACAATATAAGTAAAAAAAAATGGACACACAAGAAGTATTTTGGACCTGACTCAGAAGATTACCAGTTTATACAGTTCACCTCATCAATGTAACTGTGAAGTGCCATTGTTACATCATTGCTGCCACAGGTGCTAGTTAGTTTACGACTCTTTAGTTTTTGAGCTCTGTAACTCATATTCTTCCATCATAAGGATAAATACTGCCCAGTGCCCCTCACTAAAAAAAAGAAAACAACATCACTGATACTGTCCCACTGATTCCAAGCATTATTTGTATTATAGTCCTAAGATCACAAAGTAAGAATGACAGTCCCCACATGAAATGTGCCACCAACTCATAAAAATATCATCGGTGCTCTCCCTCCTCCCCACATTGCATCAGTAAATGACATCAGAGCTCAGGGAGAGCTTCTCCTCCCGTCTCGCCTGTCACTGAATCTGGTTGAGTCCAGGCCTTTGATGTCCCTCTTGCTCTATTTTTGTATGACTCTCAGACAGTAGATTAAAGCAGACATTAATAATTCCCCTTGTTAAACATGCTGACAAGTCTTGTTTTTTTTTTTTTATTTCAAATTCCTCTGAGTTAGTTTATTTTAGCACATGAAAAGGATGTGTCATGGTGCACTCCATTATTCTAACTCATTTCTATGCAATCTTCAGGGTGACATTGGTGAAAAGGGACAAAAGGTAAATTATATAAAGATTTAATTGTGCTAAGAATTTTTAATTTTTAATAACAGAGGCTGTGCAGATGTGTTCACCTGGCTGTTCTGTTATTTTTAGGGAGAGCCAGGCATTGGTCACAGAGGGCCAGAGGGTCAGGCTGGTCCTCCAGGACAGAAGGTGAGATTTGTATATCCCCTTATGGGGAATTCCGTGCATTGAATAGCATTCAAATGCTGATTTTAACTTTTACTTTACAAATAATTATCAACAGAACTATTTCAAGTGTACTAACATGATTGAAAAGGGATTAACCAATTAACCGTTTAATATAGTAAAGGGCCTTAGCTGTACAGGAGTACAGAAGTGATGTTTACTGAAAACTGGTGTTCACTGGAACTAAGTGGCCGAGCCCAACTCCTGAAAACAACCCCACACCATAATCCCTCTTCCACCAAACTTTACCCTTGGCACAATGCAGTCAGACAGGTATTATTTTCCTGGCAAATGCCAAACCCAGACTTATCCATTGGATTGCCAGAAGGAGAAGTGTGATTTGTCACTCCAGAGAACATGTCCTCACTGCTCTAGAGTCCAGTGGTGGTGTGCTTTGCATGTATCTGACACCTTGCATTACACTTGTTGATGTAAGGCTTGGATGCAGCTGCTAAGCCATGGAAGCCCATTCCATGGAGCTCACCACACACTGTTCTTGAGCTAATCTGAAGGCCATGTGAAGTTTGGAGGATTGTAGAGATTGACTCTGTAAAAAGTTGGCTTTTTTGCACCCAATGCACTTCAGCATCTGCTGACCCCAGTTTGTCATTTAATGTGGCCTACCACCTCGTGGCTGAGTTGCTGTCGTTCCCAATTTCTTCCACTTTGTTATAATACCACTAACAGTTGATTGTGGGATATTTAGTAGTGAGGGAATTTCACTACTGGACTTGTTGCACAGGTGGCATCCTATCAGAGTACCATGCTGGAAAAAATTTTTTGTAGAAGCAGTCTGCATGCCTAGATGCTTGGTTTTATACACCTGTGGCCATATTGGAACATTCAATAATTTGGATGGGTGAGTGAATACTTTTGGCAATATAGTGAATATACATAAGCAACACTTGATTTAAAATGTCCTTCTAAATCAATTACCCCCCCCCCAATCCCACTTCCATTACATTTACTTTGAATTGCTTTGATTCACATCAGACTTTTAATTTGGAAAAATTTAATTGACTCTCTGACTCATTCAAAATTGTGTTTGAGGTTTTAATTTAATAAAGGCAAGAAGGACCTTATTTGAAAGCAATTATTCAAAAGTAATAGAAAACCTGAACAACATTACGGGAGACAGGTGACCTATGAAGATGCGCTTCACAACACTGAATTTGTTTTATGTGTTTTCCTGCCGTCTTATTTTCTGTCACTGTGTTACCTCAGGGTGAGCCAGGTGAGCCAGGTCCTCCTGGTGCTCAGGGTATTCAGGGAATCCCTGGTAATCCAGGCATCCAGGGCCCCCCAGGTCTTAGAGGTCTTCCAGGGGATCCAGGAGAGCTAGGTAGAGAGGTACATCATCAGACATTATCTTACAAGTGGTCCTTGAGCTCATTTGAATACCAGAATATATCAATTAATTTGCATCAACTATGAGAATAAATTCACAAGAAAAGATGGAGAAGGTTATTAGCATTAGCTCACTGCTCAAATGATAATCTGAAGTATGATGTTTGGTCTGTTGATATTAGGGTGACAAAGGTAAAAGAGGGAGGAATGGATCACCAGGAGCTCCTGGACCTCGAGGACCGCCAGGAGCTCACGTATGGAAAACTTTACATATAATTTCTGTCTTTTAGGTTATTTGTTATTTTGTGGAGCTTCTACTCCTAAAAAATTGCTTCTTACTATTTTTAATTTTCTGGATTTTTTTTCTCTGAATTACTGCTGGCTGAAAATAATCACAATTTCTTTTGGTTCCACTTCAAAGGGTATTCCTGGTATGCCTGGAGAAAAAGGAGAAAAGGTAATTACACAATTGTGGAAGTCTAACTTAAAGGATTTGTAGTTTCTGAAGCCTCTTAACCTTTCCTCTTTCCTCAGAGATGTACACAGCATTATATTTCATTTGTGTTGTTTTATTTGCTCAAAGATCCCAGTTTGATGCTGTTATTTTAATATAAATCTATTTTGCATACATTGCTACTATTTTGCAATTGTGTAGCTTTGGTCACTTCAAAACTGATTGTTTTCACTTCCTCATTTCACCAGGGTGACAGTATACCAGGTGAACCTGGTGAGAGAGGTTTAGTTGGCCTCGCAGGTAAGAGGGTAAGTTCAGCTTTTACATCTTTGACATTTGGTGGATATCTTTTTGATGTTTAGACCAGGCAAGATTTGAGTATTTATAAGATGCAAAAGTATTTATCATGCAAAAAAAAAAAAATCTGCTTAATTATATTTACTTATGCGGGAAAGTATTTCTTTTCAGGGTGAAAAGGGCTCTCCAGGTATTAAAGGAGCTCCTGGGCTCATAGTAAGCAACTTTTCAAAACTGTATAACTGAGCATGAAGTTTCATTTAAAATCATTTTCCTTAGTGACACAGAAAAAAAATACTTTTCTTTTACCCTTAAAAACAAAACAGGGTCCTAAAGGACTGAGTGGAAGCAAAGGTGAAAAGGTGAGCTGCTGACATGACTAATGAATCAATGACTCAGATATTTAAAAAGGTGTTTCTTGTCTTCCCCTGTTTTTTTTTAATTGGGTCTCAGATCTTAGATTTCAGCTAATGAGAGTTTGTTATTATTGAATATTACATAAATTTTATATTTAAAGGAATGTGGCACTAAGTGCAAACTGAAATCTGCAAAATGTTTGTTTCACATCATGGAAAGGATACTCTGACTATGATGCATCCAACCCACCAGGCATTAGAATAAACTGAAATTGCTGCCATGTTACTTGAAGCACCTCGAGACACTGTAGCGCTAAAAGTTCCATTTAAGTTTAATGTCATCCCTGCTTCTTATCAACAGTAACAATGATAAGGAAGTATTATTATGGCGAGAAACATACTGTATATATATATCAGGAGAGGTTTCCTTTCCGATCTACCCGGGACAATTGACTGCAGGGAGGATAGATAATAATAATAATAATAATGCCTTAGACTTATATAGTGCTTTTCACCCAGTTTATCTGTGCCATCTTCAGATTTCAATGTCAGTATGTTGTACAGGAACCTAATAGAACTAGCCAGCAAACATATATATTTACATAAGTACTTGCTGTTTTCCAAGTGCTTTCATCATCAAAGTCTGTGCAACCAAAGGAGTGAAATAAGTGATTGGATATTTTTCTGTTTACAGTGACAATTTCTGTAAAATGATGAGCATGAAGCTGCAGTTATTATGAGGTGTTAGAACATCAATAAACAGCTGCTTGTGATTTATATTTATCGGCACATGGCTCAGTGTTATGGTTGTCTGAGGCTAGCACCGACATTAAGATGTGAATATTCTTCTTTGGGCATTATTTTGTAGGCAATTTCCCATCTGTTTTTAGGTATCAGTGGGTACAGACTGTGTTAATGGAAGTAGTGTCATTAGTGTTGTTTGTGTCTTCTCCAGCAGATCAAAACTAAGGTTTTGCTATATGATTTATTTATGGCAGTCATTAAATATCAATAATCAATAATCATAATCATCATGTTGTCACAACAGCCTTTTAACACATTTAATTAAGTCTGGATTACACTGAATTAGATTTTCTCTAGATTTTCTTTTAATTGAAATAATCCTAAAAAGTAGATTTAAATATCATGTTTTGTTTTTTTAGGGAGACCGTGGGTCACCTGGAGTCAGAGGAGAAAGGGTATAATGACTGTGTTGCTCTGTGGTTAAACACATTGATAAAATGTGTGTCTATTTATCACATAAGATCACACAAGACATGTGCATGATTTACAGCTTTATATTGAGGTAAAAGCACCAGCAACACTTGTAGTATACAATGTTTTTTTAATTGGGGCTTTCGTCAAACCACAAGAAAAAAGGCCACATCTTTATAATATAACTGTTGCTAGAGCTTTATCCTCTTCAGACTTACATGCTTCTTTGTTCTCTTTTTAAGTAGGTGAAGGTGTGTGAGAAAACTCTATTCTGTCCTTGCAGCTTCATATTTACTGTATCTATGTGTCATGGTGAAAAAAAAAGTACACCCTCTTTCAGTTCTAAGGTTTTGTGCATATGTAGGCAGGTTCTGTGTATGTGGCTCCATAGTGTAGTAGTTTACATATTTGTTTAACATGCAAAAGATCCCCACTATACAGAAGAGTTCATGGTCAACTCAATGACTGCAAGGTGCCCAGGACCTGTGTCTGCAAAACAAGCCCCAATCATCACCACCATGCTTGACAGTTGGTATGCAGTGTTTGTGCTAATATGCTATATGTGGTTTTCAGGTGTTGTGCATCTTCAATTTGGTCTCATGTGTCCAAAGGACATTGTTCCAGAAGTCTCTTTCCAGAGAGAAGAGGCTTTCTCCTGGCAACCCTTCCAAACAAGCCATATTTGTTCAGTTTTTTCTAATTTCACTGTCATGAACTTGAACATTAAAAATGCTGACTGAGGACTGTAGAGTCTGACATACAGCACTGGTGTTTTTAGCAGCTTCTCTGAGCATTGTGCACTCTGACCTTGGGGTGAATTTGCTAGTACATCCACTCCTATGAAGATTGGCAACTGTCTTGAATACAATCTTTCTCACTGTAGACTGATGGACTTCAAATTGTTTAAAATTTACCTTACAACCCTTCCCAGATTGATGGGTAGCAATAATTGCTTCTCTAAGACAATCGCTGTTGTCTTTCCTTCTTGGCACAGTGTTAACACACACCTGAATGCTTGAGACCAACAAATTGCCAAAAATTATGCTTTTATAAAGGTGCTCACACTTGCTGTCATTTAATCAACTACATTTGATTAGCAGCACCCGGTTACTACTTCTTAATTCCTATGGAAGCAGTAAAGGTGTATTTAGTTTTTCACACACTTTCTGTATTTTGGCTTAATTTTATTAAATACATAATGACACAATGTAACATGTCATGTTTTGTAGTTTATCAGATTGTAAGACCTGCTAAGCACCAGATTACATCATTCATAAAACCTTAGAACTGAAACAAGTGTACTTTCTTTTTACCATAACTGTACTTACATTAATTTACATATTGAATTTACAACTGAATTCCTTTCTACAGGGCAGTGTGCTTCAAATCCAAGGACCTCGTGGCTATAAGGGTTCCAAAGGACAGCCGGTGAGATCCTACTGAATTTGTCATCTTTTTTCCTATTACTCGTTCCACTAACATTATACAGGTTCCATTCAAAACATATTGAAACAACATTATTTTATAA
>JAMQGT020001701.1:0-15272 GCA_024447675.2 Pterophyllum scalare | reverse complement strand
TCAACCAACTATCTTTGTTTTTTTCACATGTCAAAGCAGCAGCCTCCAGGTCTGAAATATGAAACCAAAGCAGAAGTACCAAAAACTGCAGCTCTAATGACTTGAGTCTGTGTCACGGTTCTGGCCGGTGGCCCAGTGTTTCATATTTTGTATTCAGGTCTGCGTCCTTGTCTTGTGTCAAGTCTGCGTCTCTGTTCCCCTGTGTCACTTCCTGTTTTCTTTTGACAGTCTCGTGTTCCCTGTGCTTTGTGTTTAGTTTACTTCCCCCTGCGAATTTAGGTTAATTTGGTTCACCTGTGTTCCCTCCTGTGTTCTATTCCCTCTTTAGCGTCTGTTCGTCTATGTGATGTCGGCTGCGTGTTCTGTTTGTTTCGAAGTTTTCAAGTGTTCCAGTTTTTGAGTTTTGTTTGGTGTAGCTGTCCCTGCCCAGCCTCTTTAATTAAAGCTGCTTTTTGAGTTCACCTCTTGTCCTGCGTCCTGCTCTGGGGTCCTCCCTGCCTTGCCTGCACCAGCCGTGACAGTCTGCCTCCCAAAACAAGTCCATCCCTCTAGAGTTTCATGTTAAAATGGCCACCTTTACAGCAACAACAAGCATGTTTGCAACCTGGTATAAAAACGAGGTTTTGGCAACATTTTCTTATAGCTCATCCATCTGAAGACTGGAGTTTGGGGTGTAGTGGACTTGATTGGCAGGTGTCCTGAGTCAGGTATAGCCTGTTGGTGTCTGCTACTTCCACTAATTGGACTCACTGAAGCTGTTTGTGCTGTTGGTGCCTTTGGAGCATTTTTTAATGGGATTAGCTGACAAATACTGCGACTTGCTTCAAGGTATCTTCAGCCCAAGAAGTCTGTGCTGCAGTTCAAAAGATCCCTGGCGGCACAAATCCTTTGGGGGTTTTGTGTAAAAATCTGCAAAATCAAATATGCAAAGCTACCTGTTGTGGCGACTTCTTGTGAATAATGGAGCAGCCGATAGTAACTTTGTATCATTGCATTGTACTTGTACAATTTTTAAACAATTAATAATTGTTAATCAAGGAAGAGTTGGCTGATAACTTTGCATCCCATCCACTCGTGTAAATATGAAAACCAGTGGGTGAATCACAGTGGCTAAATCCAGCTATGGATATGTCTCATCTTTGTAGCATTTGGGTGTTGTTAACAAGCAGGAGTCAGTGCTGCTTGCTGCTGTGTTCAGCAGCATTTGGTAAACAAAATAGCTACAATGCCATTACCAGAACTGATGCAAGAGGCTCTTACACACTGTACAGAGTAGTCAGTGTCAGTAAATGTCCAGAGACTGTACTACAAAGCACGTTTGACCTAGACGGGCTTTCTTCGGATTAGGCTTAACAAAACCTAAAACCACATTTAGAGATATTTAGCTGTGGTTATCAGCTTACTTTGTTAACCCACAGAAATCTCATAAGTGTGCTCTGTTGCTAGGGCCTTCTTATCCAGAGACACAATGATGTGTGAAGTATCACTCATTGGCAGGTCAGCATTTGCTGTGGTTGAAAAGCTGCCATTTATTTCTAGCCTGACAGCTGTAAATTAGAGCTATTAAACTTTACATTTAAACATTATAGATTACTCGGTGCATTCAGGTCTGGCACTGTCCCATAGCCTAATATAGATGTCACTTTAGTTTTTGGCTAGTTCAAAGTGAAATAAACTTTATTGATTTAATATTCTCTGTGATAAACAACCTCCAATTAGATCAACAGGTGTTGCTTCACTCTCTGCCTCTGCCTGCAGCCACCCGCATTGTTACTTCTTACCAATTTAGATTTCACAGTTTCACTGGTTTTCCCGTTCATTTAATTGCAGAGTGGATAGTTATACCCCGAGGTGCCTTCCACTGAAGATAAAGGAAAAGAATGCAGATAAATAGGCAGGAAGCCATGGTTTCTATGTATTTCATGCTCACCTTCTGTTTTCTTCTTCTTACTTTGTTCATTTGTTAAGGCCTGTGTGCATTTGCATATGTGCAGCAGTGGGTGCTGGATAGGTTGAAATTAATTGAACTGAACTAAATTGCCCTGACATGGCCACTAGTTTTTGAAGCCCCATTCTTTTAGACCCAGAAGTGAGCTAGAAGTAAGTGGATCAGCTGTCCCTAGCAAGCTTGGTTAGGAACGTTCATCCATACACTGAAGTGCATCACGCAGAACCGATGCTGGCAAGGCAACATACACATAAAATACAAGAATTTAATTCGCCAGACCTGAAGCGCAAACATGTTGGACTGGCTGTAACAACACAGCGACCCACGTTATTTGTGACACACTTTCATTTAAAGTGCTCCAAGAGGCACCAACATCTTAAACATGGTTGAGAGGGTTCAGTTCAGTCTTACAATTCCTCTAAACTCTGCATCTGGCAGTTTTTTCTACTCATAGATCCGTATGATGCCAAAGGAAGCGGACATCCCTAATCACAGGCACACAGCTCTGCCTGTGAGCACAGCAGAGGCACGGGAAACTAATCCAAAGACAACTGACTCAAAGGAGCAGCGCCCTTAAAGGGAGAGGAAACTAAAAGCACAGGATGAACTGACCACAACTTTTTAAATAGCACTTTAGCTTCTGTGGGCTGTTAGAAATAAGTTATGATACTAACGCTTTATAGATTAGCAGTTGGTGAGGAGATGGAATCAGTTGCAGGTAAATCAGCTGGGTTGCTAAGTTGTGGTCATGGATGAACAGCATCAGTCCATTTGCAGTTATTAGAGTTAATAGTTAACACTAATGTAAAGCATTAGTAAAAGTCTTTTGACCAGATGCTCCGTAGCGTGAAGGTCACTATGTCCTTTACACTTGAGAGTTTAACTCATTTTGATGATTTGCTAACCTTTCCTAAGCTATACTAACATTTTTTTTATAATATAAAACATTTCTTTATGCAAATTATTGTTCTGCAAAGGAGTCTTTTGCGCTTGTGAAGTGTTTGCAGTCAATAAATGAGCTCGGAGCTCCCGCTGTGTTGCCCTTGGACAGGTGTGTTTGTCTGCTATTGGTTTGCTGGTGCTCTGGTTCTTCTCTGGCTGCCAAACTCAATACAGCTCCTGCCAGCTTCTGAAGGTGGGAACTCTGATTAGTTGTGACTCCGTCCTCCTAAGTTTTAAACACAAGCTTCATGAAGGAGTCAAGGTTGCCAGCGTCTAACTGCTCGTCTCTTGGTCTAAGTTTTGTCCACTCGCTGTTTTTTGCAAAAAAAAAAAACAAAAAAAATCTCTCATTTATTCTGGAAGCTTGCCTGAATAAGGATGCGAACAGAGGGAGGAAAAAAAGGGCAAAGCAACTTCTCTGAGACTTCAGCGGCTAACTCTGCAGAGGCCAAAGGTCAGGAGTGTGTACTCCCGCGGGCTGCTGGAGCAGAGAGAAGTGGTCTGTGTAAATTCTGTCTTTACATGTTCAGATAGATGAACTAATTACAGTGAGTGTCTGCAGAGGTCTGCAGGCAATCAAGTCTTTACCTTATCTGCCACTTACAGCCACTCAGGAGGTCAAACACACATTAGCCCGCTATCACTGTTAATCTCTGTCTTCCTGTCAGTCTCTTCTTCCTCCTCATTCCACTTCGATAGCGCGCAGTCTCTCTCATGCAAACACACATACACAGTGCATGAATGTCATTCAAATAGCCAGGTTGTCTTTGGTTTACTGCAAAACAGTATTTTCTTTTTTTTAATGGCATGATTATGATTGATTGATTAACTGAGTTCTTTCAGCACTGTTCACAAGTTTTGTGTTAGCTCTCAACCTGAGGATTTCATGTGCACAGCAAAGGTGTCTCAACGTTATCTGAAACTTAAAGGTTTCCACAGCAAAATATAAATTAAGACAGATTCAAAAAGGTATCGCCTGTGGGCTCTTTCACTGCAGAGAGTCCTCTCGCTGGAGCATCAGTCTGAAAGGTTCTCAGTCTTCTATGCAATATTAATACACTATGATAAGCCACATTGGATAAAAAATTTGAGTAACACTTTTGGGAAGACATTTATTAAACTGAAGTTCCTGAAAACTTGAAGAAAAGTCGAGATGTTCCAAAAATGCATTCAGAACCTTAATTTTTGTGAAAAATAAAAGCTTTAAATCAGAATAAAATCTCTGGTAAGATAATGAACATATGGTCATTTTGAAAAAAAACATTATACTAGGGGATATAAGAAATGTAGTTCATATCCATTGATGCTGTCTACCAGTCTTACTTGAAACTTTTAACCCTTTGCTTAAATTCATTCCACTGCAGAGACACGCTGTTTCAGTATAAATACACAGCCACACAATCCACAGTCTGTTTTCCTGCATCATGTCCCCTCAATGACATTTTCTCATGCTGACAAATGGAGGTGAGTTTCCTGTGTTGACAAAATGTCTAAAAGTGTAGATTTGAAATGTTGTGTTCTAAGGGCATCCATTTTCATCTTTCTCTCAAAGCTTACACTGGCCTGAAGAGAATTATCCATGACCCCTCAAATGTATATGACATGAACCCGGTCTTCTGAAGACCTTTTTATAAAAACAACATGCAAATATTTTGATGTGTGTCAGTTAGAATGATCACTTTCTTTGTCCCTGATTGCCAAGACAAGAGGAATGATTTAGAAGCAGGAAATTAAAGGCCTGGATGGCCTCCAGTTTCCTGCTTCTAAATTCAGACAAACTGAGGTTTATTATACTGGGTCCTAAAAATCCTAGAAACGTGGTGTCTAACCAGATACTTACTTTGGATGGCATTACCTTGGCTTCCAGTAACACTGTGAGAAATCTCTGAGTCATTTTTGACCAGGATATGTCCTTCAATGCACATATTTAAAAAAATTGCAGGATTACTTTTTTGTATTTATGAGTCATCTCTGACATTAGAAACGTCCTGTCTCACAGTGATGCTGAAAAGCTAATTCATACATTTATTACTTCTAGGCTGGACTACTGTAATTCATTATTATCAGGCTGTCCTAAAAGCTCCCTGAAAAGCCTTCAGCTGATCCAAAATGCTGCAGCTAGAGTACTGACAGGGACTAGAAAGAGAGAGCATATTTCTCCCATATTGGCTTCTCTTCATTGGCTCCCTGTTAAATCCAGAATAGAATTTAAAATCCTTCTCCTCACATACAAGGTCTTGGATAATCAGGCCCCATCTTAAAGACCTCATAGTACCATATCACCCCAATAGAGCATTTCCAGCTCCCAGCTTGGATTCAGGAGACAGACACCCTCTCTATTTTCAAGATTAGGCTTAAAACCTTCCTTTGTGATAAAGCTTTTAGTTAGGGCTGGATCAGGTGAGCCTGAACCATCCCTGAGTGTTTCTTCTTCAGTCACCTCTTTTCACTCTCTATGTGTTTGTACACCACTCTGTATTTAATCATTAGTTATTATTAATCTCTGACTCTCTACCATTATCTGCCTTTTGTCCTTTTTCCCTACCCTCACCCTAGCCGGTTGTGGAAGAAGGCCGCCGCTGGAGGTTTCTTCCTGTTAAAAGGGAGTTTTTGCTTCCCACTGTTGCCAAGATTTTGCTCTTGGGGGGGTTGTCTGATTGTTGGGGTTTTCTCTCTAATATTGTAGGGTTTTTAGCCTACAAATCTACAATGAAAAGCACTTTGAGATGGCTGCTGTTGTGATTTGGTGCTATATAAATGAAACAGAATTGAATCATTGGGCTTTAAAGACCTACAGTAAAATGTATTTTTTGATGATTATATGAATTCTTATGCTGTTCTCATACCGAAATACTACCGTGTTTCACAGGATGAACACCCAGTAGTAGACATTCATCTCAAATAGGGCTCCTGCAAATGACAACGTAAAATTGAGATATGATATGGTACCATTACAGGTTTATCTACAACAGTTATCTTGGAAATTGTCCTCTTTGTGCAGACTATGAGCACGACATGTTCTGCTTATCACGTAGAGTCAAATATCGAGCAGCGATGTTTCTACCTCCATTTCTCTCTGTCTCAGTCAGAGCTGCTGCTGTTTGGTTGACTTTATCACCGGCTGTACTGTAAAGCTTTAAATTATTCAGCACATGCCAGAGAGGGGGGGGGATGGCGAGGTAGTGTCTTCAACAGAGGCCTCTATTTTCTCCTCTTCCGTCTCACTGCACATCAGTTCAGACAATGTTTACCAGAATAAACCCTCTCCTCCTTCCTCTTCCCTTCTGTGTCGTGGATGGTTTCTCATTCCTTGTTTTTCTGTGGAGACAAATTCATAGTGAACAGAAGTGGTAAGTTTCCCAACAGCTGTGGATTATCTGCTGCAGATATGCTTAGTTGAACTTTAATGATTGCAATGCAATTCATAGTTCTTTCTCACATGACTGGCATTGAGACCTGGAAGTCAAAACATCACTGCGACACACCAGACAGCAATGGACACAACACAGTGTTTCAAGCTACCGCCATGAACAAAAAAAATGTGAACTGCAGTAACACATTATAATAACCATTATTTTATTATTATTATTATTATTATTATTATTGTGAAATGTGAAATTTGTCTACAGGCGAGCCTATTTTTGCTTGAAAAGCAAAAACAGGCTAAACTTACAGGCAGATTCGCGTTCTCCTGAGCATCAAACTGTATTTGAGAAACTTGTGAATGATATTCTAAAGTGCTCTGTGCCCTGTGGCACTTTCCACTGAATCAATAACTGAGCTGCGTTTGAGCCTTAGCCTTTGGTCCATCACAGAAATGAAACTCGTGTTGTGCTCGCTCTGTAACTGTGGTTACAGAGCGAGCACAACACTGGACATCACTTTAATGATGGTGTGGGGTTTGAAGGGAAGATTCTTCTTCACTACAGCCTGGATTTCTTTAAGACTTGCTGGTTCTCAGCGTGCTTTACTTTCCCTAATGGACTCAGTGTTGGTGCTTTTGCAGAGGTTAGAGCCAGTAGGGTGTAAAGAAACACGGGAATTTTCCTTTAATCAAAAAGGTAATGATTCTCATCAGACTCCAGCCTTTGATAAGAGACCTGAAAGAGCACTGTGAATTCCTCCTGTCCGTGCAGTTAAAAGCCTCAAGCTTTTTGTGTCCCTTCTGTCAGTCTGTAATCATCAAACTTGAAACAGTGTAAAAAAGAGGAAACCAAAAACCAAAGAGCTACTTAAGGACCGGTTTCTCCTCAAAGGAAGAGGAGAGACAGGTAGTTTTTTTTTTTTTTTGCTTTTTTCCCAAGACAGACTGACAGATGCCTCATTCAAATTGTGCTTTTTAGCTGGTTTCATAAGCTTGTTCTTTTGGAAATCATCATTTCATGTTTTCTAGCTGCAGATGACAGCTGTAACATTTTTCAGTTGTAAAATAACATTTTGTTGCACCACCTTCCATGTATTGTCTATTCTGAACAAGTAACCCTTAGGAAGGTATAATTTATATGGTAATACCTTGAATAATTGTCAAGGATTGTTTTAAATTTAAAAGAGGAAGTGGAAAGCCATGAGAAGTCTGAAAAACTCAATTAAGTGTGTGAGTAGCCCCTCACTGAAGAGGAGAAGGAAGAGGAAGCATGTAATGCCACACAAACACACACAGAGCGAGTCAAATCCTCTTCTCCTGAGCAAAGGTCTCAGGTCATCGTTGAAGGATCTGCTCTGATAGAAATAGCACAACAAAACAAGACTCACAATAGAGCTTCTTGATCTACTCAAAACATAAATAGGAATGGAGACATTTTTTAATTCATGTTGAGGTAAAATCAATAAACCTTTGAAGCAGTTTTTATCAGTTTAAAATTCCAGTTACAGCTCTCTCTCCATTCATTTAGATACAAAGATACACTAAAAAAAAATCAAATCTCACTTTTGGCATGAAAAAATCCTCCCAATTCAATTCTTAGTTGGATTTATTGAACATTTCTTTTCTCTTGATTTGAGTTTACTAGATTCATTTGTGTTATTTCAATGAAATACTGTGGACTCAGAAAACTGGCTGCGTTTTACTCTTAAGTGTTGGACTGGCTCAAGGAAAAGCCATCGGGTTAACCTGCCAAAACACAGTATTTCATTGAAATAACACAAAAAACTCAAGTAAGCTCATCATTAAAAAACTCATTTGCTCAGTAAATCCAACTAAAGAGGATTCTATAAAACCAACAATGGTGGGATTTCTTTTTTTTTTCTTTTCTTTTTTTTTGCTGTGTTTTCACAGATTAATTTAATGGCTTTTCACTGAGTCAGTTCAATATTTTAGAGTAAAACACTGTCAGTTGTGTGGAAACACTTGGCATAACTTTTAAACAAATCCAAAAGAACTTTTCTTTTTGGAGTGTAAATAGTTGATGCCTGCTGTGTGACGAGACTCACTTCTAAAACAAATTGGTTGCAGTTGGTTGGTTTTGATTTTGAGAGTTTCTTACATTTTGACAAGCTGTATGTGTAATTGTTTAGAGGAGATGTTTTGTTATTGTTATATTAGAAAATACTTCTCCCTTTGTACTCCCCTATCCTGTCACAATGGTTTACTCCAGGAGTTTTGGAGGTCATTGTCTCATGCTCTACTCAGGACACAACCAGGAAGGGATTAGTAATGCAGATATGGTGTATTAGCTGAGCACATAAATAATTTTAGAGACCCAATGATAAAGTGAAGTATATTATAACACCAATTAGTTATAAACAGTTCTGAATAAGGTTTAAAGTCCCCCTCTGCTTCCTCAACCTTTCTGCAAACTGTCACAGTAAAATAATGCACTAGAATATTAACTGAACTCAATAAAGAATCCAAAATGAAACCCTTGAACAAAAAAATCATGGGACCCTAAAGGATCTGGATTTAGAGAATCGAAAGACAGGCATCTTGAGTTACAGCTGGCTTAAGAACAATCAGTTTAATTGTTAAGTCAGTGTATGTGGTGTCAGTGCATGTGTGCTGTCAGCCTGTCCTTGCTTAGTCCAGTGGTGACAGCAGAAGCTTTGGTCCTGTCACTGCTCATAGCTGCTTCACATCCACAGCGCTCACAACGTGTCAGTGTTTCTGTTTCACACGGAGGCCAGTGGGGCATCATTACCATCTGGCTATGAGGCTATACCGATGTCAAATATAGGCCAGTGAACACACACACACGCACACACACACTTACACACTGATCATCCAGACAGTTTGCTGTTAGCACTTGGAGAGCAACAGGGAGAAGGAGGCGATGTGGAGGCAAAGTGGGCCTCTGTGACAGTCCGTCCAAACTGACCGCCAGCACTCTGGTGGCAGTTGGCCTGGTTCCTTCTCAGTGCTCTGTGACATTCCCTCAATCAGCACTGCAAAACACACACACACACACACACAAACACACAGAGCTTCCAGCAAGCCTCATTGTCTCACTAGACTATCATATGAGTCACACTGTCCCTACAGCTCCCAGAAAAAAACACATGCACTAATTCTGTCCCTCATTTTCAGGAACAATAAAGATCAAAACATGTAGTCAAAACAATCGCTTTATAGACTACATACAAGGACATAATTTTCCTTGCAGTGGGTATTTCCTCCACACTTTTCAAAATCCACTTTTTGTCCACCTCCCTTTTTACAGTTTCTGTAAAACTGTGTGCTCCTGCTGCCAGAAACAACAGTGTTATGACACTAGAAGATATGATAGCCAGCATGTTTTATGGCCTATTGATAATGAAGAACACAACCCGCACAGTGGTGACAACTGAAGAAAAGTTGGTTTGGTATGATTATTACTCAGGTACACAAGCAATGGGAAGCTGGTAGCGTAGGTAGCTTAAATCTTTCAGGAGCTCCAAAGTCATCTCCTTAATATGCACTCGCCTGCCAGGTTTTTTGGTGCACCTCTTCAGCAGCTCGTTAATCTAAGCACCCAGTCACATGGCAGGAACTCAGTGCATTTAGGCATGTAGATAACCTGCTGAAGTAAAATCATCAGAATGGAGAAGAAAGGTGGTGTGGTTGTTGGTGCCAGATGGACTGAGTATTTCAGAAACTGCTGATCTATTTGAAACATCTCTAGGGTTTACAGAGAACGGTCCGAAAAGAGCAAATATCCAGTGAGCAGCAGCTCTCTGGGTGAACACTGATGATGTCAGAGGTCAGAGGAGAGTGGCCAGACTGCTTCGAGCTGATAGGAAGGAAGCAGCAACTCAAATAACCCCTCATTACTACCAAGGTAAGCAGAAGAGCATCTCTGAATGCTCAACACGTCAACCCAGAAGCAGATGAGCTACAAGATCGGTAGACCACTCCTATCAGCTAAGAACAGGAAACTGAGGCCACGCTTTGAACTGATTCACACAAACTGGACAAAAGAAGGTTGGAAAAATGTTGCCTGGTCTGATGAGACTCAATTTCTGCTGAAAATTTTGGATGGGTGGGTCAGAATTGTGTGTAAACAACATGAAAGAATGGATCCATCCTGCCTTGTATCAGTGGCTCAGGCTGATATCATGGGACATTTTCTTGTTTGGGCTATACTAGAAGTATTTAGCATTCTCTTTAGTCATCATTATCATTATTAATCATTATCATCTGCGCTACTCACCACTATTTTGCTTTTTTCCCTCCTCTACCTCTCCTCTCTCCTTTATTTTTCCACTTACCTTTGTATGAGGTGATAACTGCCTACTGAACCTGCTGCTCAGTGGAAGATATGGCAGCATGTGCGGGAGTGCCAGCATTGATAATGGTCATTCAATAGGCTTTTATTTGTTGGTTTGTTTGTTTGGAGCTGGACAGAAAGTAGCCGGCTAAACAGAGATTGTTTGCTGAGAAGAGTTGCCTGCTGTTGCCTGCTGTAAACAATGTTGATGAGCATTATGAGACTGAAGCAGTAAATGTGTCATAAAACCTAAAGGACTTGCCAAAAGAGGCTGAACAGCTCCACTGAGCTGAGGAATTATCTAATCACCACTTTTGTTTCATTTGCTGAAAAATATTGATTAGTGGAACTTTTAAGTGCATTTGCATATTTTCATCCATCCATCCGTTTTCTTCAGCCAGCCAGTCATCTCATTGTATTTTAGCATCCTGCTTCAGACCGAGCAGAATGACTAAATGTTGCATATATTTAGCAGAAAACCAGGTGATGTATATGGTTATCATATATAAATTCTTTTTGCATAACTGGTGGAAAACAGATGAATTTACAGTGCTTGTTATCCCTGGTGAGTTTCACCTTGCCCAGCAGTCTTCTGAGAGCTGTTGGTCTCATTAATCTGGTTTTCTCTCCCCTGCCTGCTTCCCTCTCTTTTTCTTCCCTCATCCCTCGCTCCTCCTCTCTCCTTTGCAGACAATGATCCAATTAGCTGCTAGCTGCCATGGCACCAGTTGCCTGCAGATGTCGGATGCCTGTGTGTGTGTGTGTGTGTGTGTGTGTGTGTGTGCGTGTGTGTGTGTGTGTGTGTGTGTGTGTGTGTGTGTGTGTGTGTGTGTGTGTGTGTGCGTGTGCGTGTGTTTGTGTAGCTGCCTCAGTAATTACCAGTCTGATGCTCCTGCAGCTCAGTAAACTTGTTCTGCATTCTGACTCCGTGCCTCCCACTGCAGTTTAAAAGGTACATAAAGCTGTGAAGCATTCCTATAGCTTTAATCGGGTACAGAAGTCATGGAGTAGAGCAACAAGTATAAACACTATGTCAGCTGTTGTTACATCTAAAAGCAGACTGGTCACTGGGGCACAGACTGGTGGCCTGGCAAGCTGTTTGCCCTGGAGTGTCAGGCTGAAATATATGAGCAGATTAAAGGAAACCAATACAGGTCAACTGAAGTCACTCAGAACGTCACCGCTCTACAAAACTAAACTATGAGATACCATAATCATGCCATAAAAATGTACAGTGGTGTGCAAAAGTTACCCCTTTAAGAAGATGGATGGATGGATGGATGGACAGATGGATGGATGGATGGATGGATGGACTTTACTTATTTTATTTTATTTTATTTTTAGTTTGTCCCTTTTTATTGGTTCGTGCATTGATGTCTTTGGCATGCTGCTGTCAGCCCTGTCTCCCAGAAATTACATCTCAGTACTATTAATTTGCAAAAGGGAACACATTTTGGGAGAACGGATGATGCTGCCTGAACAGTTGTTTATCAATATAATGAGAAAATGTGCAAAGTTTCAAAATCTTCATGCTCAACATAGCAGTAAATGCTGACTGACAACATACAGTATGCCATTTATATTCTATATGATATTTGTTTCTGGCAGCTAAAGCGTGATTAATGCAAGTCACACTACTTGGTTAAGTTTGAAGGCGTGGCCAATGCAGATTGATGCCAGCATCACTCACTCACATATTGTGAAGCTGCTCGTACATGAGAGAAAAATCGTTCTCCGACAGTCTGAGAGGCCTGCTCACAGAGATGCTTTGGTTTCAAAAAAGTAGTGTAGCATGATGTCTTTTGTTACAAGAAGACTAATTTTAATCAACTGGAAATAGAAATTCTCTGTCCTGTCCACCCTTTATGTCTTTCCTCCACAAGTATGATGTCAGATCTGCCTTTTCTTTTCTTGCCGTAATAAGATGGATTTACAGAGACAAGTGTGATATAATCAGATCTATGCTTCTCGGTGCATTTCTGAATGAGGAGCAGAACTATTACTCACGTTTTGCCCTTGTAAAAAATGTTCCAGATAACAAACAGATGAAATACTTCCTTATGGGTTGGCCCAGCATGGCCAGACATGCTTGGTAAGTCTGCTTGCAAAGATTGGTGCCTCCGCTTGCACCTTGTAGCAGAGTTTGAGCCTCGTTTCCAGGGAGGGATTAGTGTTCTCCCAGTATTGGCTGGTATATAAGTAACCTGCTCTGTAGGTTCTCAGTCATCCTGGTCACGGTAGTGTCTGGAGCGTGAAGAAGCTTTTTTTCAAGCTCCAGAGACTGCTGGTAGATCATTTTCATGATCAGAGAAATGCCTCCTGTCAAAATTTGTCATGGCAAAAGCAGACACGTGTTCCATTCTCCACCTGTCCACCAGATGTCCTCAATGTTTTTCTGCATTTCCCAGTAACTTCACACCTACCTGCACACCTGCTGCATATTACTTGTTTTACTCCTATAGTGAGTCTTATTGATTTTTTTCCACTCATCCCTGCCTCTGATAAGCTGACTGCCATTAGTCTCAATTCAAACACTGCACCTGCATTTTGGTGCTCTTCCCTGTTGTTTGTAACTGAACTGTTGCACAAGGACACTTTACAGACATACAGTACTGTGCAAACACCTTGAGTTAACCCTCATTTCTTTATAGTTTGCTTTGTAATTTTAAGGTGGCCTTGAGCAATAGCTCTCCAGGCTTTTTGAAGGTCTTTCAGAGTTTTTCTTTGGACACTGGATGGTTCAGAAATGGTCTCAGTGAAAGGTTGGCTGTCAAGAAGCCATTCTTAAAGAAGGCAAACAGTGACAACTGGCAGAGGTATTCCACATTACACAAGAAATGGACTGAAGATCAGTGGAAACAAATCTTAACGAGGGAAGAATTTGAATCTTTTGCTTCAAATTATTGTCAGTATGTATGGGGGAGGTCAGGGAGAGGTGCAATAGTGAGTGCCTACAGCCATCTGTAAAACACAGTGGAGGCTTCATTTTTCAGCCTGACAATGATCCCAAACACACTGGTTAGAAAAAACACACAGTGGAACACTATCAGTCATGGATTGGCCTCGGTATTATTGAAGCACTGTGGGATCATCTTGACAGAAAAGGGAATGAAAGCCATCTAACAACCAAAGAAGAGCTTTGAATCTCCTTCAAGAAGCCTGGAGAGCTATTCCTGAAGACTACCTAAAGGAATTACAACAAAGTTTGCCTAAGAGAGTACAGAATGTGTGGAAAAGTTAAACGTGGTCACACTAAATATTGACTTTCAAGCTCAACAGAATTGTACAAACCCTGTTTTTGCCCCATGAATGCTTCCCACAGGTTTATAATAAACTGCTGCAGCTATTTCCAATTTTCCAAGAAGAATGTGAAGAAATGAGAGGTGCAAAGACTTTTGCACAGTACTGTTTATTAAACACATATGCAACTCTATTCAGTTTGTTGTTGCTTTCCAAATAAATGTTTCTGTGTACTTTATAATCCACTCTTGTGTGACGTGGACAGTCCTTAAAAATGTTTTGTTCTTCTGTCTACATTGATAGGCAGGTACATCTGTTCAAGATGAGCATTTTTGAAAAGCTGGGGGTAGGTTCTGCACACTGAGTGATGATTGGCGGCCTAACTGGAGAGAAAATGATCATTTTTGAAGCGCATCTGTGTTATTGTGTGAACACGCGTTGCTGAATTATTGTCAGTCCCTCCTCTCTGCCCTCTCTGTGCTTTGTTGTCCCCCTTTTGGTCTCCATCCTCCAGGACTCTTTCATCAGGGTCCCTGGGTTGGAGAGAGCAGCAGCTGCACAAGGTTCTTTAGCATCCTGAGGGTTTGACCTCTGACCCTTATGTTACAGCACTCAATTTAACATGGCAATATGAGTGAAGACACAACAGGGAAGAACAAGCCAGATCAATGAGGGAACATGCCTGGAATTTAGCAGTAGTGCTTCATCTTCATGCAGAAAGGAGGGCCAGCTTTTATAGTCACATAGCAATTTCATGTTTGTTGGGGTGAAGTTTTCTATGCTGGTAAGTGTTCAGTTTTCAACACGAAAAGCATGTGAACCATGAATCAGGTAATTCAACTCATTTAAAGTGGTTTTCTCTTTGATGATATTTTAGAGACTACACAAAATCTTCAATCATGCTTCCCCTGCTGTTTCCCTGCAAGCCAGCATCAATCAACAGTTGCACATTTAGCAGGTCTAACATTTACCGTGCTCTTGCTAGCTTGCTAACTTTGGCTAATTTATACCATAAACAATGTAAAGCTAAGGACTGTGGGAATACCATTGCTTGTATATAAACCAAAGAAGAGGTAAAGTCAGTTATTAGAATTCATGCTGATGACTTCATGACAGTCACCCTGATGAAACCTAAATGAAAGCATCGTACCTGAATCTCAAAAACTCACTGGGATTAATACTCAAAATTTTGTGCCATCCATTTTGCATATGAAAGGATTTAGATCATATTTCCTTAAATTCTGGTGGAGCTAGATAAAAATAAAATTGTATAACCAAAATCAATAATCATCCTGCAACAAGGAACAACTTTGTTTTTCTTTCAGCTGTAGTAGAATGACTAAATATTAAAAAAAAAAAAAAGCACTGGTTTGCTATGTCATGTATGTATATTAGTCCGTAACAAAATCACTGAACCCTAAACAATTGATTTTCTTTTTGTGGTTTGTGAACAGTACAGTGAA
>JAMQGT020001700.1:0-20488 GCA_024447675.2 Pterophyllum scalare | reverse complement strand
GCCATATTGCTAAATGATCCCTCAGGCACATGATTTATCCTGTAATTAATAAATCTGAACTAAAGCTGATGTGGAATAATGGTGTTCAGTGTGTAATGACCCTCTGTAACAGAAGTATTTTGGAGCAGGTGACTGAAACAAACCTGTTGCTGTTACACTTGGAGACACAACTGCCCAAACACACAGATCACAAGCTGCTCCCACTGTGATAGAAAACATGTGTGACACTCAGGGTAGCTCACACAGTAAAATCACTTCTGCAGCTGAAAATGCAACAAGCTGCTGCAGGGTTTGGACTGCTGCACCCCCCACAGCCACCACTAGATGGCGCTGATAGAGACTTAATTAACTGCGACATAAGTGCAGTCAAAGAATGCAGAAGGGGTGGGGCCACATGCTGTCTCTCTCTCTCTCTCTCTCTCTACACACACACACACACACACACACACACACGTTTACATGTAAACACTCTGTGCAAACAGACACATTCATTGGAGTGTGAGATAAACAGCGCTTGTTCTTATGAACCAGAGTCACTTCTAACCAACAGGTTCAGTGACTGAACATAAAACAAAAAAATCCCATGGCATAAATAAATATATTTATGTAAATATGTAACTAGAATAGAACAGAATGTCTTTATTGTCATTATGCAGAATGTAGAATGAGATTGGAGTGCATACTTGTGAGTAATGTCATGTTTGTAAATGAGAACTGGATCTCAAACGTTTTAACAGGTAAAATAAAGGTTAAAGAAAAAACAAAACAAAACAAAAAACTGAATTTCTGAAACTTCTGGGGCCCCCATGCAGTACCTTTGCGGCCCACCAGGGGCTGCAGCCCACACTTTGGAAACCACTGCACTAGACAGACTAATCAAAACAAAGTGAAAATTATGGGTCATAGTGATCCTGGTTTCAACACATAAACACAGCATTTAATCAAATCTGAGTTCACATGATTTCCTCTGCTTTGTGCCTAAGATTCTTTCTGGAGCTGTTTGTGTGTCTGTCTGTGTGGGTCTGTGTGTGTCTGAGTGTCTGTGTACTTGTATCTGCTTGTGTTACATGCACACCCTTTGCTTTTCTGCTACAGCTGTGCCAAATACCAGACACACACTCCAGCTGACACGCTGACCCCTCACCTCTCATCTTTACACAAGTACAACACTGTCAGACACAAAGAACAATATTGACCATGCATTAAAACACAGACACAAACAAACTCACACACAAACTCACACAAACACACTCACACACACTCTATAATACGTCCATATAAATATTCAGAGCAGAAATGTTGGTGCTGATCATCCTGTCCTGAAATTGGGGCCTGATCAGTTTGTCAGGTATTGATTCTTAGTAACTATAATTACTTTGGTCTGAGGATAAAATGTAAACATAGGTTGAATTTAACAGCTCTGCCTCCATATTAGTGAAACATTTGCTGTGCTTGTTTCCAGCTCTTTGTTAGTCTCAGAATCTCCTAGACCGGCTTTATTAACAGTTCAAAATAATCCTTATTGATCTCATGCTGGTACTTCAGTGTTTAAAGCATCCACTGCTGTAACAATACGTATGTGACAGGAAATAAGAGAAGCCTCAATAACTTTAAATGCCTTTATATTTCTGCTAAACTTGATCTCATCTTCAAAGGTGTCTCTCTTGCTTTCTTGTACTTGTCCTGTGATCTTTGATGGGCCTTTATAGCTCAGTGAGTTTTAACCCCACACTGTAAGGACAATCATTCCTTTGAAAAAGCAAACAAAACATTAGATCACATCCTTTTATTTTTTGTCTTTTAATACCTGCCTCTAATTTTAGAGTATCTGTACTAATGAATCCTGGAGTCTATAAGTGAAGGGCAGTGCCAGCATTTACTGCATGGCAGCTCCCTGTGTACCATTATGTGGTCTGTGCCAGTCTGTGTGCGCTGCGCCGATGATGCCAGCGTGTATCATGCAGAGTCTTGTGTGGTTTCAGAGCTGGAGGCCACAGTCTCAGTTTGGATCTGAGGGTGGCTGCTGACACCACAAGGCTCACCCGGGACCAGAGGGCCCCGAGCAGGAGCCAGTCACGAGGGCTTCCCTGTAACAGACTGTCACGTGGAGACAGTGAGCAAAGGCACAAATTAGAAAGCAATCTGAAGACTGTTGGTGTTTCTGCGCTGAATGAGAAGCTTCAGCTCTGGCTGTGCTTCACACATCCTGACAGTGGGACCTTCACTCCTACAGGAACTATGTTATAGAAAGAGAAAGAAAAACCAGCACAAGTGCCAGTTTACGTGGATTCACATAATTTTGTCCTGATAAAAGCTGAAGATGTTTCACACGTCTAAACTGGATTTGATTTTGAATTTATTTATTTGGTAGGGACAATGCACATTAATAAACAATATGTAAATGTGCCAGAACTAGCCAAAGGCTATTTTTCATCTGTTGATCATTTTTATACAAAGAGCTTAATACAAACAAAGAGCATAATCCATAAGCCTAACACCAAGATTTACTGAAGATTTTAGAGAAAAACTTTAAAGGTTTTTATTGCAGATTAATGAACTCTAAAGATAAAGATCAAAAATATACCCACAATCTAAATGTCTCCACTCTGCATTTAATCATTAGTTATAATTAATCTCTGTCTCTCTCCCCTCAGCCTCACAGCAGATGACTGGCCCTCGCTGAGCCTGGTTCTGACGGTGGTTTCTTCCTGTTGAAAAGGAGTTTTTCCTTCCTGCTGTCACCAACTGCTTGCTCATAGAGGGTTGTTCTGGCTGTTGAGTTTCCTCTGTAATTACTGTAGTGTCTTTAACTACAATATAAAGCTCCTTGAGGCGACTGTTTGTTGTGATTTGATGTCATAAATCAAATTGAATTGAATGCTTAGCCCTGCGACAGGCTGGTGGCCTATAGAGGTGCACCCTTCCTCTCACACTATGACAGCTGGTATAGGCTCACCCCCCCCCCAAGAAAAGGGATAAGTAGAAGATAATGAATGGATGTTTTAAACAAACATAGTATACACGATATGCTCACATTAAATTAAACATTTTCAGTAATAACGACATTGGCAGTCTGGCCTGAGAGGTGATAAGTCTGACTCATAGTAAAGAGAGGAAGAGGAGCAGTTGGCAGCATTATATAATAGTCATCATTACAGATTACAGTTACATATTTTCAGTTTGGAAATCCCCACAGAAACACACACCATCCATTCTGCGCTTTAATTTAGCTGCAAAAATATGTGTGAGGAGGTGGTGGGTAAACAGCACAGCAGGCTGGTGGTGAAGCTGTGTTGTGGTTTTACCTATAAATTTCCTGCAGGGATATTCATCAGGTTCTAAGCACTCAACACTAGAAGAGGATAAAATCTGAAGAAACCGCTGTGCATCTGAAAAACACTGGCCTGTTGTTATTCTGGTATTAAGATCCAACTCTGACTTTCCCTGCTTTCCACACATTACATGCTGTGATAAAGTCCACTCCACCCAGGAGCTCAATGAAGACAAACAGGTTTAGAGAAGAAATTAAGTAGGACCAAATTAAGAAAGGCCCAGAAACCTTCAAAGAGCTTTCCTGTCATCATTCATACTGCAGAGAAACATTTTCCACTGAAGTCTAAAAACATAACTGGTTAAAGCCACAATTTAAAGTTATTTTCATATGCATAGACTGCACTGATGTCTGGAAAAGATGTACATCAACATTACATGTAAAATCACACAGCTGGTCTCCATACCCTCCAACATTAACTTCCTTGAAGCAGCCAAATAACAGTGACTAGGAATAGCCTATACACAGCCTGTCATTATAAAATTGGCACACTGTCACATCGTTCTTGAACATCTCCTGCTAAAACAGAATGTCTTCCAAGAATGACTATCCTCACACACAGACCACGAAATCATCACCTATAAAACTGAGGGAACAGCTACCTTCTTCTCTCTTCAGTCTGCCATGCTAATGTGGTTCTGTCTGAGAAGCCTTTCCTAGTCTGAGGGGATGTCATGGGTTAGAAATGAGGCCTGTGAAGTGTTTAAGCATATTTTAACTTTGACACATGTGTGCTTTAATCTTACACCCGCGCCTTTTAGGTCTAGACAGGAGAGTGGGTCAGCGTGCCACTACTCAACAACTTATCCATCAGAGTCAGGACAATCCTGAGTAGTGGCTCTGATTCAGGATTCAGGACACACAGAGAAGTGTTAAAAGAAATGTTGAACAGTAAGTTCCAGTGCAGCCATATCTGTGTCAGTGATCAGGCTATAAATTGTTGTTAATGCTTTTAAACTGCTGGATTCATTGAGAAGGTGGGCAGGTTTGCCCTGAACTTTACATTTCAGGCAACATGTTCTCACGTTCCAGCACCAAAGAAAGTTTACATTACACATGGTTATGTTTGGATCAGAGCACTGGTGGAGATTTGTTCATCACAGGTGGTGGAATCAGAGTGAGAGTAAGAGCTGCCTGGAAGGCTCAGCTTGAAAGTCTCACAGTCAGCTGAAAGTTGGTGCTTTACAAAAAGACTAAATCAGTTTCTCCTTATGGTGATTACACATAACTCGTTACCTCAGTGTATGATGAAGGAATGATGGCTGTTGAATGTAAAATGCAGATATTTGATGGGGTACAAAACCAGGGTACAAAGGGTACAAAACCAGACAATCTGTGTGCAAAAAGTAAAACAGACACACAAACACAAAGATGGAGAGAAGCATTGTATCAGGGGACTGGGGGAAGGGGACTGGGATAAAGCTGCTAAAGTGAGTCAGGTGTGGCCAGCAGAAGGTTGAAATGCCACACACTTCCATGCAATCACAAGAATGAGCTGTCACCCCCCCCACACACACACACACACACACACACACTCCACCACCACATATAGAAGCTCTATTCAGCAACAGTGAGAGGAGAGAGAGCACAGTTATGTTTAACCCGAGTGAGACAGACTCCCCTTTGAGGAGCGGTCGCCTTTGAAATGAGGTTGAGGAACATCCATGTCAAGAAAATATTGCCCTCTGAACAAAACTCCGCTTTCACGTCTCTGCTGCTCTGGGTGATGCTTCTGTTTCCATTCTGAGATTCGGACTTTTTTCTCTCTGAATCGGCATTTTGCCGCCTGGGTGGGGCGCTGTTACAGTTTATTCTCACATCTGCGGCAGAACCGCACTATGCGTGCGCAGTCCGCGCTGGGCACAGGGACCCTACGCGTGCGTGCGAGGGATCAGATAGCCCAGAGAGGCAGCGTGAGTGCTCTATTTGCGTCACTCTGACATTATTGCAGAGCAGCTGATTAAAAAACTTTGATTTTGCCTATAAGCGCGCCCTGGTGCTGCACACAGAGACACATTCATGTAGATGAGGCATACATTTCCACACCTTATTCTGGGCACAAACATCCATAGCTTACTGACACATACACACAAACAGAAGTGCACAAAGCGCACACAGACGCGCAGACAGTAAACGCTTTCACCACCGAACCCTGCGACCGGCGTGCTCCGCCGCATAACCACCTATTCATAAAAAACAAAATGTCTCAAGTTTCCGCCTCCAAAATACACACGGGAGACGACTGGAAGGTGCAATCGCCTCTCACAATCTGAAATTGGAAACGCGGCCAAGGAATACACCGGAGGAGGGCAAGTCAAACCACAAAAGCCCCCCCCTGGTCCATAAGCTGCAGCAACTATGCTGCCAAGCTGTACAACAGAAGAATAAAGAGCCAAACTGTCCATCGAAACTTCTAAAGACTTTTAAAGGCGCGTGTATACCGTTTCTGCCTAAAATAGACACAACTTCACCGTTAAATTAATTCTCACAGCTTGCTCTAAAATCAGAACTTTTTTATGTTTCCACTCTTTAAATCTTCACTTTTCTTTCCAAAAAAAATCAAATTCACCTAGTTTATCTGAACGGAGTCTTTAAGCGCATCAATGGATTCTGTTAGAAATAACTTCATCGGTCCGTCAAAGAACAGCAGCAAATACGGATCATTCCTTAAACGGACAAAGAGCTAAGTGAACAGTTTAAAACCTGAAACTAAAAATAATCCTGGGAATCCATCCTGCTGTTGAACACTGGAAAAAAAAATCATTTTGGTTTATTGAAACCCAGTCCCTCCTCTTTGGTCAACCGGAGGCAGTGATGGATGGACTGGTGCACAGGCTGGGTCGGTTAACACCCAGGTAACCTCACACAGTTCCAGCTGGTAGCCCAGTATGCAAAGAGTCCAACGTTTATTTAAAATACAGAAATCCAACAAATCAGTTATTTTATTCTACAAACGTCCCCAAAAACTACTGAGTCCACCCCCCACCCCCCTCCAGGTAGGGGAGCACAGAAGTGCGCACCACCCTGAAATCTTGATAACAGGGTCAAGAGCTCAATTCGGAAAAGTGAACCACAAAGAAGCAAAGTGGGAAAAAATATCTGCATGAGTCGGAAAATAAGATGACAGCTGTTAGGCTGAACCCACGGTCACAGAGAGATTACACATGGACGTGAAAGCAACAGCTTATTAGTATGCATTATTATTTCTATCCTATATAAAAGTCAATAAAGTTCACAGAAAGTTTTTAAATGAATGCAGAGAAAAAGAGCCACAAACAACAAAAACACGTTTAACATTGTTTTTGGGGCCCAAGAATATTTAAAAAAAAAGTCTCCTATGGGACATCACCTGCATCACCTATCCATAATTTCCCAACAATGTCTGCTACATATTGACATTTAGTCGTCATTATGGTTCAGACAAACGCAGGCCCTTATGAAGCAAAGAGAAAATGTTGGGAATATGCCTTTAAGTCCTCAAAATATAAATGCCTAAAGACCGAAATTTTGCATGCAACAAGTACCAAACAGATTTAGATATTTGGATACCGCGGGGCCCACTGATGGGGGTCTGCTGGCCTCATTTTTCTGGGAAGAAGTAAAGAAGTATGTCAGGTGCGCAAACGTCCTTTAATGGAATATGGATTTATTAAGCCCGCAGTTTATTCACATGGATGGAGTTTGAGACAGACGAACAGGTAACAATATTATAAGTGTTATTTAAAGATCACAAACCAGCTCAGCAACAATAACAGGAGAATCTGTCTCACCTGCCCGAACCACAGTTGTTTGGCACACGGCGAGCGCCACAGTTACCAAGGCGAAGGAAGAGAGGTCCATGCGCCATGGTCTCCGTTTCTTCCTGAAGGGACAAGCTCCAAAATCCATAGTGTTTCAGTAGTTCCCCGGCCTGGTTCAGCTGTAAATGTGGGATATGGGGGAAGTTATCCTCTCACAGAAAGCCAGCCGACGAGAGGAGCCCTTCTGTGAGGAAACAGACAAAAAGGCACCCCTCTGGAGACGTCTTTACCTTTCTCCCGGAGACCTTCCTTAATGAGTTCCCTATATGAATGCACCAAACCTAAACACCCAAATGGGTTCGGGTGAATAAATATATTTATTTGAAGTTTAACCTCCTAGCACCGAAACCCATTGAGTCGGATTGGGTTACCCAAAGTGGAGAGAACAGCAGAGAGAGACCTGGAATCACGCTCTCTCTCCCTTCTCTCTTTCCCTCTCTCCTTCTTTACTTTCACCCACGAAGAGTGAGCGCGGTTGTGTGTGTTTGTGTGTGTGTGTGTAGAGAGAGAGAGTGAATGCGAAAGGTGGAGAGGGAGGGAGAGGGCGTGCGTAATAGCGCGCAGGGTGCACGTAGAAACACGTGTACGGAGAGTCTGGGAGTAAAAGTAGGACTTTTCTTATGATCGATCTGCAGACTTTTAACTGAGACTTATTGGCTTCATGAAGATCAATGAAACCTTTTTGCGTTCGTCTTGATTTCCTCTCGACAACCAAAATCACTGAGATGAGCAGCCACAGTATTTCTGTTCATCTCTGCCACTTCCTGCCTTCTGCGTCTGTACCTGTGACAGGTGAAGGCTGGCTTTATGGTGCGAGCAGATAAACTGTGGATGAGACAGCAGCATCGTGAGCTGCTGTGCAGATCAGCTGGATGAACGTTGAATCAATCACCCAATCAGGCCTCTGTCCGCGCCATTAGCCACGCCCCTTCTGCTGACTCTTTGGAGTTCTCCTCTTGTTCGGATTGGTAGGCCCCACGTGGCCTTGTTTAGCAGGTGTAGAGTGGTGGGGCAGAGATGAAACATACCTTATGAAAGAAGACGTGAATATGATTTTGAATTATTGTATGGAGAACTTTATCAAACTGAGATTTTGAAAACAAAAGTTTGGAGAAAAAGTTAGATGGTTTGGGCATGTGCAGAGGAGGGAGAGTGGATATACTGGACAGAGGACAACAACGATGGAGCTTCCAGCCAGGATGAAACGAAGAAGACCAGAAAGAAGATGCATGGATGTAATGAATGAGGACCTGGAGAGGGTTGGTGTGATAGAGAAGGATGATCTTTTTCTTTCCCATCCAAACTTTAGTAAGCCAGGAGCCCACCTTCATCTGCTTACTCTGTACAGGGATCCCCCTTATGGTGATCACACCATAAGGGGGATCCCAGTTTCTTCCTCAGACTCAGGATTCAAGCTCAAGAATCACACACTCTTCTGTGAGATCCGCTCCTTCTTTACTGGACGGTCCAGAAACTAATGCACATCAGGATATAGAAGGTTCTGATCTCAGCTGTAGCTTTAGGATGTTTATACAGTCGTCACGGTTAAAGACCAAAATGAAAAATGCATAAGTCAGTGTTTAGTAATTTCTCACCTTGCTCTCTGCAGCAAAAAAATCCAACACAATTTGTTCTTCCTGAAGCCACAAACATTTAAAAACAAGTAACCAACAGTCTTTAATTTTTTTTAAAAAGCCACATCGGCACATTTCTGTAAACATGAACCTGATTAACAGTCATTAACAGATTAGCAGCAGTGAAGGCAGACCTGACCCCAAACAAACTGCAGCGACCTGATTTTTGTCACTCTGCAATGATCAATCATAAATGTGTTTTAGTGTTCTTGGACTGCAGTGAAGCTCAGTGGCAGGGGAAAAAAAACTAAACAGGCAGTATTTGTTTTTGGTCTTTTATAGGACTGACTGATAATATGATGGAAAGAAGAAAATAACCGGCACATTTTTAGTGGCTAAAGGATGCTGCCTTACAATATAATGAAGTCTTTTCCAACAAAACCACAGCCTGCTCGCTAAAATGACCACAGATGAGTCAACAGCAGCTAAACATTATGAGCTGCAGTGACTGGATTATATTTTACAGCATCTAACGGGTGTTGATGATGTCCTATGCTGCTGTGTGTAAAGTGTATGAGTCACATTTCAAAGTAAAAGCCTAATGTAATAAATTTGTATATTGACACCCAATTTATTCACAGAAGAGGTTCATAATTCTCTTGCAGGGTTTTGACATCTTAACAAACGTGAACTTTAAACTGTCTTAAGCAGAAATATCAAACAGACATTCTTTTCATAGAATCAAAGCTGCTTTCAAATCCCTGCATGTCCTAAATGCTGAACAGCATGTTGTACGTATATTTGAAAGCTGCCTGTGTGCTGAGCTGTAAATGCTGCAGCTCAGGGTGAGTCACTTTCTTTAAATGCAGACATCCAGAAAACAGCAATAAACCATAATTATCTCATACCACTCACTACCTTTCATTTCTTTCCCCCGTTTGTGTGTGATTCTCTGAGGGGAAGGAGGGTGTATCCCAGACCCCCCACCCCCACCCCCACCCCCCGCGCAAAGGGCCTGGTGGCAATAAGAAAATACACAAAGACAAAGGGAGTGTAACCTAACATGCAACCAAAACACATTTTCCATCACCACAATGTTGAAGTTTTCTTTTGTAGTTCTGCTAATATTAAAGTATAAAAAAGAGTCTTATTACAGAGAAGTGATACTTTAAGTATGGTTCAGATCTGAGTTAGGGGGAGATTTTCCCAAAAATGGAGTCACAGGACAGCCAGCTGAAATAAGCTCATGTGTCACAGATCTGTGTGTAAAATGGGTTTGACTTCCAATCAGAAGGCGACCCACTGCCTGCAAATGGTCTTTTTAAATGTATTTCCTGTGGTAACTTTCTTTTATCCTAATTAACATATTTTCATGTAGAAAAAGAGGAAGTGAGAGAAGGTCAAATTTTAAAATAAAGAAAACTCTCACGTCATAAAATCTTCTTCAGGCACATACCTGTGGAGATATGGAAGCTTGTTTCTGCCACTAAAAAAAAAAAAAAAAAAAAAAATCACCATCCATAGCTCGAAAGTTCGAGTTGCATATCTAAAATTTTTGTGTTAATAACTCGAAATTTTGGCTTAGCACTGCCAATCAGGAAGCTCCAGGAGAGAGGTCATTTCATTGTTATCTGGAAGCAGATGCTACCAGCCCATGAGCACTCAAAATGAGGTAGCGACAGTATTGGTGAGCTAGCAGTTTCTAGCAAATGTGAACAAATTCTCAGCATCATTTTCACTCAATGGTCAAAATGTCTTCTAGCAAAAAAACAGCTGCATAAGGAATCAATGTTTTCATGATGATCTGTTTAGCAGCTGATACCTTCAGCTTCCTGCTTCTGGTTAACAAGGAAATGATGTAAGGATCACTGAGTTTCCTGACTGGCAGTCCTAAGTTGAAAGTTTGAGTTATTAAGGTGAAAATTTGAGATATGTAACTCAAAATTTTGAGTTATTAATGCAAAATTTCAAGTTGTTTTCTCAAAATTTCGACGTACTAACTTGAAATTTCGAGTTATTATGGATGGCGATTTATTTTTATTTTTTTAATGGTAAACAAGCTTCCATACATATCAGAAGCCTTTGTTCAAATATTTTCAGACTCCACTTCCTAAACTGGAGCCAAATGCTGTGCATACCTCTTCCCCACCCCCCAAATTTTTGCTAAAATATATTAAATGCAACATGAGCATTTTGGCTGAAACTGTATAAATGTTTTTTATGTAAATTATTTTGTTTTATTGTTTTTATTGTATTTATCAGACTGAGTGGTGGTTTTGTTCTGTTTTATTGTGCAGTGGTACCTTCTTCTTCTTTTTAAACCAAGACAATTCAATTCAGTTCAATTCAATTCAATTTTATTTATATAGCACCAAATCACAACAAACAAACGCCTCAAGGCGCTTTGTATTGTGGGTAAACACAATAAGTACAATAGTATATACAATACTGTACAATAACACAGAGAAAACCCAACAGCCAAAATGACCCCCTATGAGCAAGTACTTGGCAACGGTGGGAAGAAAAAACTCCCTTTTAACAAGGAAGAAACCTCCAGCAGAACCAGGCTCAGGGAGGGGCAGTCATCTGCTGCGACCGGTTGGGGCTCAGACAAATTTCTCCCGAGGGAGACAAATAAAGAATCTTGACTTTCTGAAGACAGTGTCAGTAAAGTGAGGCTGAGACATTTCTTACAGTGCAGGTAAGAAATGGGCTGTGACTGCAGACTAAACATTAACTTGCTGCAAGTATACATCAAAAACAAAACTTTTGTGTCATCGTGGCAGCAGCACTGACACCCCCCCCCCCACACACACACAAAGTTTTCTCCAAGGTGAAAATCTGAGTTCTCACATTATCAAAGCTGATGGTCGACTTCATGCCTCTCAGTGGCTCAGCTGACCCAACTGCACTTCTGAAGCTAACTCACTTCATTGCAGGTCCGCTCACTGCTCTTCTCTGACAGCAGCTGGCCTAACATCATATTACAGTGTGGTCATCCCAACAACTGCAACTACAAATTATATCACATTTAAAAACATAAAATATGGACCTTTGGTTGTTACATTAAGAGAAAATAAGTCTGTTATGTGATGGAAAATTTGTTTTTCAACTCCAATAACCTCTGTGTACTCCTTTGGTATGTAATTGTAATTTTCTAGTACAAAGACCAAGTGTGCAAAGTAGAAAACAAACGTCTTTCATGGTTGTGTCCAAGGTCATGACGCACTGATTATCAGACTGAAGTTACATGGTGGTGGGAAGCTGAACTCCCCACAGCTGATAGAACAAGACTGTATCAACACAATGACTATAAAGGAGCTGGGGAGTATTCTGCTTCTTGGTCAATGCCGGTGCGGAGACTGTTCGTGCTGTGTTGACCCCTTTGCAAAGGTTATTTTTCTTACTCTCAATAAATCATCATAAAATCAGTTTGGTTTCAGGGCTCAACTTATTTTTTCCACAACAGTTACATATTAAATATTTTTACTAAGAATTTACAGAAGGCCAAACATCATCCTCAAAATGTTTGTAGCCATCAAACATGCCTTAAAACACCTCACAAGTCACACTGAGATGATTTACATAGAGAGCAGTGAGCCTTCATCATAATGTTGATATCATGTGACTTTACCATACATCATGTGTTACTCCAAACTGTCTCACCTAAATGAGTTAGAAAAAGTTTGGATCAACATGAATCAAGCTGACGTTTTTGCAGTGAGGTTAAACTTTGATCTGAAATTTGGTGTAGTTTCAGAGTCTGTAGATTTGCACTTTTTAAAGACAATAACCATAAAACACTTCATGCTGGTATTAAGATTGTACATTTATGGTCATCCCCATTATATATTCCCCAGTGACAGCTAACACTGCAGCACAAAAGCTCCCAGGATGGGTCATGCCATTGGTGTCTGATCTGCAGCACTGGTTACAGTGCTACAGAAAGGTCCCGCTCTGCTTCATGTAATGTAGAGTGTGGCTTTTTATTTTTATTTATTTTGTAATCAGGAGCTCTGACAACAACTGACCCCATCTTTCTTTGGAAATGTGCGCTTGTAGCTTTTGGCTCAGAATAAACCATTAAGGCATGGCTAAGAGCTTAAACTCTATCAGCCAGTAAATACAAAAAAACTACAGTATCTGACAGAAATCTCCCTGTTCTCACTATCTGGTAATATTTATCACATCTGAGTAAATGAACAGAAAATAATGATTTTTATTTTTATTACAGTTCTGATGATTTTCCTTTGACTCAGGCTCAAACATCTTTTGGGGGGCACCAAACTACTTCAGTGTAGGAAAAACTCTGAGTAGATACTAAATTTCACAAAAGACATCTGCTTTCAGTACAGTGGCCATGACTGAGCTTCCCTACAGCAGTAATGAAGAGCACTGCCCTCTCATAAGAAACTACAGGGGGGAGCTCTGATGAGAAGGGCCGGCCATTCTGTGATCACTCTGTGAAACCATCAATAAGGCCACTGCATCTATCAATTATCCATCAAGAATCAGAAGGAAAATGGGCTCAGGCACTTTTGTACCTAAATATTATTATATGAAAACCAAGAGGAAAATATAGCATTTCAGGTTCACAGATGAGGAAGAAAAACCATGAAAGTTTTCTTTGGTCAGCAGAACAGCTGTGAATCTAAAAAGAAACACCCCCCCCAGAAAGTCGAGAGTTGCACACCAAATATTAATGCATTTAATGCATTTAAAGATATTATAAATACCATAAACACAGAGTTTATTGTGTACTTTAGTATAGTTTACAGTGCTTACAGATTCACTGAGCTGTTCTCTCTGTGAGGGTGTTTGTACTAAATCAGAAAGTCCAGGAAACGCTCCCTCACTGTGGCAGCTCTGGGTTTTATTTTGGCCTTCTACACACTGGGACGAGTGTTTTTGAGGACACACTGTTTGTTTCTGGCTTCCTTGGGCTCTGAAAGCAGATGCCATGGACTTAAAAGAGACAACCCCAGAGACATCTGTGGTATGTGTTTGCTTTAAACTGTATGTACAACTTTTCTCCACTTAACCTAAAGCATTCAAGCTGAGGGTTTTGTTGCATTCATGGTTAAAACAAAGAAAGTAGACAAAGTGGTGTTCTTGTCTGTCACCCTTTGTTTGTTGCCAGTTTTTCTTTTCTTAAGAACACAGGTTTCTATTCTCATGTGTACAGGATTTCAAGAAAATTTATACCCAGTTATAACTGAGTTGGTTTAATGTTGAAGCAATAAACACAGATTCAAAACATGTCTCCTTTGAGGTGAAGGGTCACAAATTTTGACCATAAGCATTTTAGTAAGACCACGACTACAGTGTGCGATGAATGATTAACTGAAACAAACGTGGTCTAACGTGTTAATTTGGAAAAAAAAAGGCAGTTTTCTTATCATTCAGCTACTAAACACCAGGTACCAAACTCTGACATCCAAACCAAACACTAACTAAAGGCAGCAAAGCTACTGGGACCCTCTGTAGGTGATGTTTGGATCTGAAGAGCAAACTGGAGGAAACATGAAAAGAGGGAAAACAGCACGAAATAAAAGATATTATTAAATTTATTTACACAGATCAATATAATATCTTTGGTTGTTACCAGCTGTAACACCTTGTCAATGTGTCAATGTCAAATTTATTTATATAACACATTTAAACAACCTGAGTGGTGCTTTACAGGCAACCAAATAATAAAAGGCCAAACGTAAAAGAAAAAGAACAAACAAACAATGATCCAAACAAAATATAACAACTTAATAAATACAAAATGTCAAGATTAGCTCGAATTAAAAGCCAGAGAGAAGAAATGGGTCTTGAGCAATGACTTAAATGTAGAAACAGTCTGAGCAGTTCTAATATGGAATGGTAGGGCATTCCAGAGGCTTGGCACAATGACTGAAAAGGCTCAGTCACCTCTATTCTTGAGTCTAGACCTAGGAAATTTTAGGATCATCTGACTGGCAGAACTCAGTGCTCTGACAGGAGTATGAACATGAGTAAGATCACAAATACAGAGGGGCTAGCCCATTTAAAATCTTAAAAACAATCAATAAAATCTTAAAATTGATCCTAAAATTGACAGGAAGCCAATGAAGTGAAGCTAAAACTGGAGTAATATGCTCATGCTTTCTCGTCCCTCTTAAAAGTCGAGCAGCAGCATTTTGGACCAGTTGAAGCCGACGAAGAGATGAGCGTGGTAATCCTACATACAAAGAATTGCAATAATCCAGTCTTGACATGATAAGAGTATGTATGACTCTTTCAAAGTCATTATAAGAAAGATATGGCTTCACTTTAGCCAACAATCTCAAATGGAAAAAAATAGTTTTCACCACAGAACTAATCTAATCATATCAAAGTTGTCAATGATCAAACCAAGATTTTTAACAGATTTATGGATGCATAATCTGAGATGTCCAAGAGAGGCTGCAGACTACTTCAACTGTTCAGTACAACTGAACATAACAATCTCTGTTTTGCTTTCATTAAGATGAAGAAAATTCACATTTAACTAATTCTTAAGGTCATTAAGGCAGTTTAAGAAAATCTGCAATGAACTGGGAGCATTTGATTTCAAAGTAAAGTAAAACTGAACGTCATCAGCAAAACAATGAAAGGACAGGTTATACTTCCTAAAAATTGATCCCAGTGGTAGAATATATAGAGAGAACAGTACTGGGCCTAAAATAGAACCTTGTGGCACACCACAGAAAAGAGAGGCTACAGAAGAAGAATATTCACCCATATTCACAGAGAAACTTCTGTCACTCAGATAGGACTTAAACCAATCACACGCTATGCCTCTAATGCCCACACACTGTTCAAAACGAGACAGAAGAATTGAATGGTTGACGGTATCAAAAGCTGCTGTTAAATCTAAAAGCACTAACATAGCAGGGTTTCCTGAATGGACAGCTAGGAAAAGATCATTAAGAACGCTTAAAAGGACCGTTTCAGTACTATGGTGAGACTTAAAACCAGACTGAAATTTTTCATAAATGTCAAACTCAGCTAAAAAGGTTTGTAGTTGGTTAAAAACAACTTTCTCCAAGACCTTTGATAACAAAGGGAGCTTAGAGACCTTGTGACAGAGTTTGTCTGTATATGTGTCAACATGGAAAAATGTTGCTCTGGAGACACCTGAAAACCACAACTAAGGTGGTTTGAGTACTTTGGCCAGTGTTTATATGTCTGTGGACAGATGTTGCCATGGAAATAGCAATGCAACTGTGCACGATGGAGTCCTGAAACTTTACAGGTGAGTAGCTGAGATCCAAATGAAGCTGAGTTCAACAGTAGGTGTGGCTGGACAGCTTATTGAGGTTGCCGTTGGTATGATATCATCACAATGTCGTTTCTGGTTTTGAAGCATCTTTTTTGCACTACTATTCCAGCTGCTCACTGACAAAGTACCCAAAGAGTCAGAGCCTAAAGTAAAGTATCAGTTGGACACTTGAAGCACTGGCTTTAGAGTTTTGATGTGAGTTTATGTGAATTACAGGGTGACAAATAGACTGATGGCCTCAGACATTTTTCTCATCTTCAAGCAGCACTCGGGCGGAGGTGTGTGTTTCTTGTTTATTGCCTTTGCTGGTGAATGAAACTGCTGCCTCAGATTGTGTGTAGGTGTCAATGTCTATTTGCAAGGCAAATAAATTTAGGAGTATGTATATTCACAAACAGACCTTTGTTTCTGTGGCTTTTCCATCAAAAACTGGTGAACTGGTGAACACATTATATCATTTGGTTTAATATAACATCTCATTATTATTATGTAAAATAGAAAATTCTGGTTTTAAAACTTGCTTATTGTAGTTTTAGTATACAGTGTTTTTTATTTAGTGTGACCACACCCATAACCAACTACAGCTGAAAGCAACCATTCCTTGGCAGAAGCATCATCCACACAATCTCCTAAGCATCCATGTTATGGAAATTCCAAAGAAGAAGAACTGCTTCATCAGCTGTATGACATCATCATCCTGAAACAGACTTATGGTAGATCCCTGTGACAACCCAAACAAGAGGTGAGGCTGCTAAAATATCCTAAAATATCCCAAAAGGCACATCTGTCTACAAGAAGATAATCAGTGTGGCAGTTCAGTGCAAATCCTGTAATTATGCAATTAAGCTTCAGTGTCAGCTGAACAGGAATTAATAAAGCCTTCTAATTTTCTGGACGGAAATATCAGGGTTTTAAGAACCCAGAGGCCACAAGGTTTCCTTGAGAGTGCTTGATCAGATGTAGCCACCCACTGAACAGATTTCTCACAGTTCATCCAATCAGAAGTCTTTACTGGCTGTAACATTAGGGGTGGCTGGTAAACAGCTGATAGAGCTGCATGGTGTGGCAACATCTGGGTCAATACAAGCAAGGGAGCCTTGAAGAATAAATGAGACCAAAACCAGAAAGTCTGCAGAGGGAGAATAAGAGATGGCATTGGCTGTTGGGGATGGACTCAGCAAGTGACTGTGGGCAGCTCACCCTCTCTCTGCCATTTCCAAAAGGAGAACCTTGTAATTACAATAAAGCGGCCATATTATATTGCTGACTTCCTTGAAAAGTCTGTATTTTACTGGGCAGGGCTGCAAATGTGCACACACCCTGCTAGCCACAACACACTGAAATAGATCAGAGCAGGGGCTCGCCTGGGAAGAAACAGTGAGGGAGTGGACTGATCCACTAACAGTGGGGCCAAAGAGAGTGTGTGTCAGTGTGTGATGAATACACTCCGCTTCTCTCAGTAAAGCAGCAAGAAGGTGTGCTGAGCCAGGTAAAAAAAAAGGACATTTAGGCCGAGAATGGCTCAGTGATTTTGAATGTGGCCACCCAACACACCCAGCTCACCACATACCTCAAAATAGGCAGGAGAGGAAGAGGAGGGAGGACAACAAGGGGTGACGGGGGTAGAATGAGGGAGAAGGAGGTACAGCAAGGGTGTACACAAGTGGGTGAGGTGATTGTTTGCATGACATCTAACAGAGCATATACGTGTTGGAGACAGAGACTGTTTCTATATGAGCACACTGTATATTTGGAGAAGTACACAAGTCCTCAGCATTTCTTCTTGCTTTCAACACTCAGCAGTTCTTTTCACAGAGTTTGAAGTCAGCTTCCTTCACCTTTGATGTTAAATATAGCAACAAGAGAACTCCAGGATTTGGTCAATTTAGCACAATTACTCACTGTTAGAAGGTAATTTGCTCAGGTGGTGCATAATAGCTGTACTAATAGAAGGCAAATGAAGTACTGTGGCCATAGCATGAACAACAGAGAGAAGATGTGATATATATATATATATATATATATATATATATATATATATATATATATATATATATATATATATATATATATATGTGTGTGTGTGTGTGTGTGTGTGTTGCTGGGTATATGAGGAGCAGATTTCATGTAAAGAGATCACTAAATCACTAATAGCCTTACTGAGCTACACAGAGACAACAGATCCCACATCTAACCCACACTGAACTGGAACAGAAACTACGTGCACATCAGTAATTCATTTTTTTCACTCATAAATGCCAGTGAATATGGCCAAAGCCTCAAATAACCACATCTAGATTTGCATCTAATTACTAAAACCCCTGAAATGAAACAGAGCCAGAGATGGTGGAGAGCGATAGGACTGCCTGGGAGGGGATGTCAGGGCTGTGGAAAGGTACAGGCAGGAAAAAAAAATCACAGGAATGAATAGAGAGGGAGAGCTGGTGGTGAGGGGCACACAGGCATGCAGAGGGTCAGAGGGAATGAATGAGAGCCATTGATAAAGAGGGTAAAGGAAGGGAGAAACATATGGTGGGAGGAGGATCAAAAGGTATTTACACACTGAGATTCCAGAATAAAACCGAGATGTGGAGGGAAAAGCTGGGTGGAAAGATGCACAGATGACCTACTGACTAAAACACAGGGTGAATCCTCAGTGACTTTGACACAGCAACATATTTGTGTCACGTTTTTCCACAAATGAAGTCACCTCAGCAGCTGTCAGACAAAAACTCACAGTGAAGTCTACAGAAGAGTTTCCCTTAGAATGAGTGGACAAAGGTTACCTCAGTTCAAAACTTGTAGTTCCCGTGAAGTCACTGGTTACACTGATCCAGCATAAATAAATGGCAGCTTTTTAAAGGTGGCAGGTATCGTGTCCCTTTCCAGGAGATGCTTGGATGCCCAAAGCTGCATCTTCTGACCAAGAGCTGAAGTCATTTTCACATCACACACAGGATCAATTAGCAATATTTTCCACAGTTTTTCTTTTTCACAGGAAGAAAACATCCACTTCAAAAAATCTGTATGATTATAAATGTTCAGCTTCAATACTGATGCACTGACCTGATGGAAATTCCCTAACCCTAACCCCAATTCCAAAACAATTAGGACAATTAGCATACCAAAAAGCATCCAAGAATACACAATGTTACAACATGCCTCGTCACAATATAAGAAAAATACGAATAAGTAGAAGTACACATTAAAATAATTCATCTCAGATCAGCAACAATGGTCCCACAGTACGATGTCAGATATACTCATTATGTTGTTTAACATCGTCCAGATAAAACTGGAAACAACAGTGAAGTTTTCTGTACAGAGATTCAAAACATTACACTTGCACATATGTACTAGAAATGGCAACCGACAAAGAGGGCAGTTATAAAAAAGGTCTTTGGTAAAATTCTTCATTAAGCAAAGAAAGGGTATTAAGTGAAAATATCCAATATGCTTCTCTTTTTAGTAGGAGGGAATTAATATCACCTCCACGTGGTGATAGAGTGACAGTTTCTATGCCAAAAAACTGCAATGCAGGCAAACATGAAGATAAGTCTTGGAGATGGTTTGAATAATTTTTTCTCTCATGTCAAAAATTTTATTTGTAAAGAAATCCATGAAGTCATTACTAGTTAAAGTGAAAGGAATACTCGGCTCTACAGAGCTCTGACTCTTTGTCAGCCTGGCTACAGTGCTGAAAACAAACCTGGCGTTGTTCTTATTTTCTTCAATTAATGATGAATAGTAAGATGTCCTAGCTTTACGGAGGGCTTTTTTATAGAGCAACAAACTCTTTTTCCAGGCTAAATGAGCATCTTCTACTTTAGTGAGATGCCATTCCCTCTCCAGCTTACGGGTTATCTGCTTTAAGCTTTACATTTTGACAGAAGCCAATTGAATCTAATAATAGATTAAATGCAGTGTTGAGGCTGTCATTTTCAGCATCTACATGGATGTTAAAATCACCCACTATAATTATTTTATCTGAACTGAGCACTAAATCAGATAAAGAAATCAGACAGAAACTCAGAGACAGAAACTCTGAGTAAGGACCAGGTGGACAATAGATAATAACAAATAAAACAGGGTTATGAATTTCCCAATTAGGGTGGACAAGACTAAGAGTCAGGCTTTCAAAAGAATTAAAACTGTAGAGAAAAATGGTCAGAGATGTGAACAGGTTGGTGGTGTACCCGAGGCTTCTGTTTTGGACTACGCTTCCTCCTCACAGTCACCCAGCCTGGCTAGCTTTAGGATTTTCCAGGGTGTGGAGCCGAGTCTCCAATTCAGAAAGCCTGGCCTCCAGAGCTACAAACAGACTACATTTATTACAAGTACCGTTTGTTATTTATGGTGTCTGTTAGCTGGTTAATCTGTATACCTTGATTTATCTGGATAACTACATATTTCAGTGTAATCTTCACCTGCTTTATATAGAGTACACTCCTTGCTGAATCACCAGTATTCTCATTATTCACTTTATTTGTTT